>JALIGW010000011.1:20096380-20148880 GCA_023053685.1 Diadophis punctatus similis | reverse complement strand
CTTCGTCCCACTCACCTCCTCCACGAAGTAGGAGCCTGCTGCCCCATGCGAGGTGGGGGAATTGGGCGTGTAGGGGTCAGCATACATGGGGGAAGACGACAGAGAGATATTTTCCAAGGTTTGGGGAACTGGGCAGGTCTGACTCTTCGGCACGTTCCACTGCTTCAGCTGCAGAAGGGACCCAAAAAATAAAAAGTCCATTGGATGAGAAATCCAGCTGCGGAAGGACATTTGCAAGGCCATTCCAGATGTTCCTCAACCAGGGGTGGGATTCAGCCTGTTCGGGTGAACCGGATGCTAATTTTACATCTGGTTCGCCGAACCGAGTAGTTGCAAGGACTGGCTGGCCCTGCCCACCCCTCCCAGGAGTCTCCACGCGGCCCGTTTTGGATGCCAGGTAAGTGCAGGGCCCACACGGAGGCTCTGGGAGGGCGAAAAATGGGCCTCCCGGAAGTTCCAGAAGTCTGGAAACGGGCCTGTTTCCGGCCTCTGGAGGACCTCCGGAGCCCAGGGGAGGCCATTTTCATCCTCCTGGAGGCTCAAAGCCTGGGCAGGGTGAAAAACAGGCCTTCCAGAAGTCTGGAAACAGGCCTCCGGAGCCCGGGGGAGGCCGTTTTTGCCCTCCCGGAGGCTCAAGGAAAGCCTCCGGAGCTTGGGGAGGGTGAAAACGCCCCCCCCCCCGCTGTGGTGCAGGAGGCCGAGTAGGCCACGCCCACCCAGCAACCGGGCAGAGAACCGGCTGCTAATTTTTTTTGAATCCCACCCCTGTCCAACCCATCGGGCTCAATGCCAGGCCCACGAAGCAGGGCTTTGATCCCAGAGCTCTGCCCTGTCCCCAAAATTCTACGATTATCCTCAGCTCGTACATTGTTTAAGTCCAGGTGCAACGGGCGGGCGGCGGGATGCTCCTGTCGGGCCGGGGCTGAGTAGGGCTCATTGTACACGGGAGAGACGCCTTCTCCGCGGGGGTGCTTCGAGATGAGCGGGAAGGAGCATTTCTTTTCGGGGTCCTCCCGGTGACACTGGGGCTGTTGAGGGGGCGGGACACCCTTCCCTTTCGACTTTCGAGAGCTTCCTTTTCTTTTCAACTCGGCTTTCGGCATTCTTGTCCCTCGCTTTTCTGAGCACTGCAAGAAGAAGAGAGGCAATTTAAGAACCCCGGATATGACTCTAGGCCAGTGATGGCGAACCTATGGCACGTGTGCCATAGGTGGCACGCGGAGCCATATCTGGCGGCACGCGAGCCGTTGCCCTAGCTCAGCTCCAGCGCACATGTGTGTGCCAGCCAGTTGAGTTTTGTCTTGTGCGGAGGCTCTGGGAGGGTATTTTAGGTTTCCGGAGGGCCTCCGGGGGGCCAGGGGGCGTTTTCGCCCTCCCCAGGCTCCAGGGAAGCCTCTGGAGCCTGGGGAGGGCGAAAAACGGGCCTACTGGGCCCACCGGAAGTTGGGAAATGGGCCATTTCCGGCCTCCAGAGGGCCTCTGCGGGGGCGGGGGAGGCCATTTTCACCCTCACCAGGCATTGAATTATGGGTGTGGGCACTCACATGTGCGTGATAGCACACGCGCACGCGCTTTCGGCACCTGAGGGAAAAAAGGTTCGCCATCACTGCTCTAGGCCATCCCTGAGCAGAAAAATTGCATAGTATGCAAAAAAAAAGGGGGGGGGAACTGTTAGAATGAGAATAAATCTCGTAGAGTCGATATGGATCTTTCACTTGGAATTCAGACAGATAGAAATAAAGCCGAGATTAAAAGTCTAATAGAAAATATTAATTTCGGTACAAAAACAATAAATCCTGATTAATTACATCTTGGCTAAGAAATGCGACTGTCTCGGTCAAGAGTTAAAGGCAGAAGAGAATTAATGGTGGTTTAGGAATGTACACATGCGTAGAAGATCATATCATGCGTTCTGCCTGTATTGGAATGTACCATAATATTAGATAGGGGTGAAAACGCCCTCCCAGAGCCTCCGCGCGAGCCAAAAATCAGCTCGGTGGCGCGTACATGCACGCTGGAGCTAAGCTAGGGCAACGGCTTGCGTGCCGGCAGATGTAGCTCCACGTGCCATCTGTGGCACGCGTGCCATAGGTTCGCCATCACGGTCCTAGGCCATCCCTGAGCAGAAAAATTACATGGCATGCAAAAAAAGGGAAATTTGCCCTGATGATGGTATCTAGGTTGGTAATGAAACGTCTGCAAGAAAACCACCAAGCTCAGAGAGCACCAAGGAGCCCACAGTTCAACCCAGAGCTATAAACATGAGCTTCTATTAATAATTGGAATCCCGTGAAATCGATATAAAACTGGAGTCAAAGGCTTCCAATCAATACTCCTGCAGAGCCATTCTTATTTAGCAGTTGTGCTCAACGCTTTTGAAGAGAAACGCTGGACAGTCTACATGGAAGACAAGGATCAACCAAGGAATGCAAGCTTTCCAGATCTTCTAAGTCAACTTGGCTTTTTTCCCCCTTTCTTCCCACAGACTCCACGAGGTTGGTGCTGCTGCTTGAAGTCACCCATCAAGCCCACCACCCAATTTTCGGAACACCCGACTTACGCAAACGGGTTGTGGCAGGGAGTTTTCAGCTAAGCGGTTTTCGGGCGCCGCGTCAACCGATTGCCTCTCGGAGAGAGAAGCTGTACTAGTTTGAGAGTGGTGGGTGGACGTCGTAGCCCCCTTCCCGGCAGAAGCCCAGGAATTCGTTCTGCCCTCCGAGGTGAGTGACCCTCTTCCGCTTCCTGAAAACTAAACCAAGCAAGAAATTATTATTATTATTTTTTAAATAATTTTTATTGAGTAGTTTTAAAAACAACATATATATACAAATATACATATATACAAATCAAACATACACCAAACTCCACATAACATCAACATATCTAACATAACTGAACAAAAACATAAACAATTAATATTAATGTCTTTTTGCAGCATTGCGTACCGTTGCATCTTCTATATTATTGTACCACTGATTCCTTAATTTATCTATGTTCCCATATTTCTTAATTTTAACCTATTATTGTTTTCGTCATCCTCAATCATCTATCTAAGTCTATCTACTTGTCCTCTTATATTTTGCATTCATTACTGACTGTTTTGCTTGATTTTTGTATTCCAACCATTTATACCAATTCTCCCAAATTTTATAAAATTCTGGATCTTCTTTATCTTGTAATTCCATAGTTAATTTATTCATTTCCGCACATTCTAATATTTTCATTATTATTACTGAGTTTGAAACGACCGTTTCTGTTTTCCAATGTTGAGCGTATGTAATTCTAGCCGCTGTTATTATGTGCAATATAAGATATTGGTTGCTTTTATTTATTTTCTCTTTTAAGATACCCAATAGAAACAATTCCGGTTTAAAATCTACAGGTTTTTTTTGTGATTTCTTCTATCCATTTCTGGATCTTTTTCCAGTATTTCTTTATCCAAATCTATCCACAAATGTTGAAAATGCAAGCAAGAAATTAAAATGCATAGAATTTGGGGGGTGGACTTCATTTGTCTGAAGTAGTGTAGGGTTTCCTGCCTAGGCAGGGGGTTGGACTAGAAGACCTCCAAGGTCCCTTCCAACTCTGTTGTTATTATTATTATTAAGATCAAATTAAATGATTGGCACAGTGAAAGAATGCATTCCTGGCCTTCAAAGAATGGGAAAGAAGAGTGAGACATTAAGGGGGTAGTTTATGAAGAGATTTCAGTAATCCTTGATTTACAACCATTCCAAAGTTACAATGGCATTGAAAAAAAGTGAGTTACGACCATTTTTCACACTTATGACCGTTGCAGCATCCCCACTTGGCAACTGGCTCGTATTTATGACAGTTGCAGTGACCCCGGGGGTGTGTGTGTGTCACCTGATCCCAACTTTCTGACAAAGTCAACGGGGAAACCAGGTTCACTTAACCACCATGTGACTAACTTAACAACCGCAGTGATTCACTTAACAAGGGTGGCAGGAAAGGTCGTAAAGAGGGGCTGAACTCACTTAACAAATGTATCGCTTTGCACTGACAGAAAATTTGGGCTCAGCTGTTGGTGGCAAGCCAAGGACCAGCTGTCCTGAGAAAGAGGAAAGGGTGAGAAAGAAACTCAGGAAAAGCCCACCTTGATTTTGCTAAGTATAAGACGGAGTAGAGAGAAACTCTTTCGAGAGTCTACTATTAAGCCCTACACCAATGAAGTAGCGTTCCCAAGATCCTGTCAAGCAAATCAGGGAAATCAGGAGACCTAGGCAGTTCAAATGGGTACAAAGATTTATTCGAAGCTTAAGCTCTCTACAAGAATCGGAACTACTAACAGTCAAAGCAATTTGGCGGTAGATAAAGAATTCACGATGGGCTGGACTTAGATCTCTGGTGGATGCGAAGGGACTGATGACGGGTTTGACCCTTCCCTCGGGCTCAACCTGGTCATCTACAGATCCCTTCAAGTGCTTGTTTTCTTGATCTGGCCTATTCCAAAGGGCTGTCAGGCACAATACGACCAGCAATTTATTTATTTATTTTTATTTATTTATTTATTTTTGTCAAACATGTATAGGATAGTAGTAATTTGTATAAACATAAGTAAAAAGTAACGATAAAAGAGGACAATAGGACAGTAGGACAGGGATGGTAGGCACAGTGGTGCGCTTATGCACGCCCCTTACAGGCCTCTTAGAAACGGGGAGAGGTCGACTGTAGACAGTCTAAGGTTAAAGTTTTGGGGGTTTGGGGAAGAAACCACAGAGTCAGGTAGTGCATTCCAGGCATTGATCACTCTGTTGCTGAAGTCGTATTTTCTGCAGTCGAGTTTGGAGCGCTTTACATTGAGTTTGAATCTATTACGTGCTCGTGTATTGTTGCGGTTGAAGCTGAAGTAGTCATTAACAGGAAGGACATTTTGGTATATGATTTTATGAACTACATTTAGATCAGATCGGAGGCGACGTAGTTGTAAATTGTCTAATCCCAGTATTTCAAGTCTGGTGGAATAAGGTATTTTGTTGTGAGCGGAGGAGTGAAGGACTCTTCTTGTGAAATATTTCTGGACTCTCTCGATTGTATTTATGTCTGATATGCAGTGCGGGTTCCAGACAGGTGAGCTGTATTCCAGAATTGGTCTAACAAAGTTTAAAGAGGTTGAATCTAAGAACTTCTTTAATTCCATTTTCAGAGGTCTTCCAACTGAACTGCGTGGTAGGCCCAAGTGATTTCCCCCCTGCTGTTGGGAATTAACCTTTTAATTGAGCTTTGAAGTGTTTTTAGTGTCCGACCCACACACTAAGCCCAAAGACGGTGTATTTGTGGCGCATCTTATGCCGAATGAATGCTGCCATTGTGTGTCCTTAGTTCTGTCTGGGTTAAGAGGAATTGGCTTATCCAAGTCTATCGGGCAGAGTCATTGCTGGGAAGAGGATTTAAGCAAGGAAACAAAAGAGCTGTTCTGCTGGTACGCATAATGCAGGATTGTGTTATAAGCCAGGCAGGAAACAGCACCTTACCTGCGCCAGGTGAGAAGGCTTTAACCCAGAGAAACTGTCTGATCCAGAGAGGGAGGAATCTGCATGACGGAACTGAGCGGTTTTAAGGCAATATAGCCACTCTTGGTAATCTTCGTAGCTGGAGCAGATCACCCGGATGGAGTTGATTAGCCGGCCTAGAAGAAATAGAGATCACGTCTTATTCGTAACCAAACGGAGGTTTTTTTTAAAATCCGGATCTTTGAACAGGAAGTGATCCTTCAGAATTTTCCCCATCCCTTGTGTCTTTTTAACAGAATAGGAATAGAAATAGGAATAGGAATAGAATAGAGAATATGGAATGGAATAGAATAGAATAGAATAGAATAGAATAGAATAGAATGGAATGGAATGGAATGGAATGGAATGGAATGGAATGGAATGGAATGGAATGGAAGAAGGAGAAAGGAGGGGGGAAGGAGGAGGAGGAGGAGGAGGAGGAGGAGGAGAAGAAGAAGAAGAGGAAGAAGAGGAAGAAGAAGAAGAAGAAGAAGAAGAAGAAGAAGAAGAAGAAGAAGAAGAAGAAGAAGAAGAAGAAGAAGAAGAAGAAGAAGAAGAAGAAGAAGAAGAAGAAGAAGAAGAAGAGGGAATGGAATGGAATGGAATGGAATGGAATGGAATGGAATAGAATAGAATAGAATAGAATAGAATAGAATAGAATAGAATAGAATTGTGCCTGGCTTACTTTTAACAATCTCCTTGCTTAGCATGGAAATTCCAGCCTCGAATATCGAGGACTACCTGCAATCTCTTCCTCTTGATACACAAACACACAAACACACACAAACAAGTTTACATGTAAGCAAGGGACCTACCTTCTATTAAAAAATCAGACTTCTGGTTTTCCTCAAATTGTACTTGGATGGCATTCAAAGGTAATTCGCCCTGTTTGTAGACGGGAGGGGGAAAATCAGACACCATTTGAAATACCAAAACCCATGCATATGGATTTGCATACCCTGTTTTCCCCAAAATAAGACATCCGCTGATAATAAGCCCAATCGGGCTTTTGAGTGCATGGCAATAAGGCCAAGCGCTTATTTCAGGGTTCAAGAAAATATATAAGACAGGGTCTTATTTTCGGGGAAACACGGTAGTTCTTCCTTGTCCAGGTGTAAACAAATAAATAAATTCAACTTTTCAAGCGAAAAATCAAATCCCTTTTTGCAGCCTAATTAAAGCAAGTATTGGTCTTATCAGTTCTAGGCTACACAAAGTGATAAGAAGTTGGCACCACGAAGTTCCTGACTTATAGAAGCCAGATGGCGAACCACACAGATAATCCTCAATTTATAACCGTTTCGTTTAATGATGTTCAATGGCGCTGGAAAAAAGTGACGTAGGACCGTTTTTCTCACTTACGACCGTTTTAGCATCCCCATGGTCACATGATCAAAATTCAGACATTTGGTGACTGGCGTGTCCTGTACTTACGACACCTGCAGGTCCCGTGACCCTTTTACAACCTTCTGACCAGCAAAGTCAATGGAGAAGCCTGATTCACTTAACAACCCCATGTTACTAACTTAACGACCGTAGTGATTCACTTAACAACTACGGCAAGGAAGGTCATAAAAGGGGGCAACAGTGATCTATCTTGCTTAGCAATGGAAATTGCTAAGGGCAAAATTGTGGTCATAAGTTGAGGACTAACTGTTTAGCGACCGTTCAGAGTTACAACCACACTAAAAACAAAAGTTTCTCACAATCAGGCCCTCGCTTAATGACCATGCAAGGATTCGCTTAACAACCATGGCAAAATATATATATATCCTAAAATTGGACGTGAATCATTTTTAACAATCGCTTTGCTTAGCAATGGGAATTCTGTCCCCAGATACGGTCGCAGGTTGAGGACTACTGTAAAACGGTGCATCCACTGGAGGGGTTGGATACTCACATTGTGACATGTTCTTACACAACCCCCTTGTTTTTAAAGTTAAAAAAACGGTCACTCACAAAAAAATGCTCTGCAGAGATTCTCGGGTTTTTGATGCCTGTTGACTTAAATCCTTGTGTCCGAAGCCAACACTTTTAAGAGTTAATGCTCCGGTTTGAAAAATTTCCATGACCTTAAGGACTTTATACCTCCAGGAGTTTAACAACCACAAATCCTTCAGGAGCCTACAAGGCTGTTTTCCCCTTCTCCAGCAATTTGCAGAGGGGTTGAGGCTGATTTTTGGAGGGGGGGGGGTTGGAGGGTTGGAAGGGACAAAGTTCTCTCCTGCTACCCATAAAACCGAACACATTAAGTGGGTGCATTTGTGTGCAGAAAGGGTGAATGCAAGGGAAGAGTCTAAAGCAGACTTGTCCAACCTTGGCAACTGTAAGGAATAGACTAGACTAGACTAGGAATAGGAATAGGAATAGGAATAGGAATAGGAATAGGAACAGAACAGAACAGAACAGAACAGAACAGGAATAGGAAAGAATAGAGTAGAGTAGAGTAGAGTAGAGTAGGAGAGGAGAGAATAGAATACAGAATGAATAGAATAGAATAGAATAGAATAGAATAGAATAGAATAGAATAGAATAGAATAGAATAGAATAGGAATAGGAATAGGAATAGGAATAGAGTCGAGTCGAGTCGAGTCGAGTCGAGTCGAGTCGAGTCGAGTAGAAGAGAAGAGAAGAGAAGAGAAGTGTAGAGTACAGTAGAGTAGAGTAGAGTAGGAGAGGAGAGGAGAGGAGAGGAGAGGAGAGAATAGAATACAAAATGAATAGAATAGGATAGGATAGGATAGGAATGGAATGGAATGGAATAGAATAGAATAGAATAGAATAGAATAGAATAGAATAGAATAGAATAGAATAGAATAGAATAGAATAGAATAGAATAGAATAGGGAAGGGACCTTGGAGGTCTTCTAGTCCAACCCCCTGCTCAAGCAGGAGACCCTATACATTCCGGACAAGTGACTGTCTAGTCTCTTCTTAAAAACCTCCAGTGATGGAGCACCTACAACTTCTGGTAGCGAGCTGTTCCACTGGTTAATTGTCCTCACTGTTAGGAAGTTTCTCCTTAATTCCGGGTTGCTTCTCTCCTTGATTAGTTTCCACCCATTGTTTCTTGTCCTGCCCTTTGGTGCTTTGGAGAAAAATTTGACCTCCTCTTCTTTGTGGCAGCCCCTCAAATATTGGAATACGCGCAGGGATGAAATTCAAACATTTTCCCTACAGGTTCCGTGGGCGTGGCTCGGTGGGCGTGGCAGGGGAAGGGTACTGCAAAATCCCCATTCCCTCCCCACTCTGGGGCCACCCAGAGGTGGTATTTGCCGGTTCTCCGAACTACTCAAAATTTCCGCTACCGGTTCTCCAGGACCTGTCAGAACCTGCCGGATTTCACCCCCTGGAATACGGCCTCTGGACTTCAACTCCCAGAATTCCCCAGCATGCCTGTATGGCTGGAGAAATCTGGGAGTCGAAGTCCGCAGGGCTTAAAGTGGCCACGGTTGGGCATCCCTGTTCTAAAGGCAGAAATGGGTGCAGATGCAGAAGAACCTCTGTTAGGAAGAAATGGAAAAGGGTAATTAATTTATCAGATGTCTGGGTTTTCCCTCGGAACAGAATGATAACTGTTGAGAGCTTGCAGGCTGATTTTCCAAAGTCATCCATTTAGCTCCCCCTCTGTAGCCCTAACCAAGGGGTGTTTTTCCTGCAAAACCAGTCCAGGTGGAATTGTCAGGATCAAACAACATGGGAATGAGTCAGGTAGAGAGAAGGAAAGATCCTGTGGGAAATCTCCCGGTCCTCGGAGCAACTCAAGACTAAGGTTATGGCAACAGAATAAGGGGAAAGGAGATCGGTTGCTGAAAAGGTGTAGCAAAGCAGGCCACAATTCAAAGACAACAGCAATAACAACCTCTTCGTTTTTCTCTCCTTCTTCTCTTCTTCCTTCCCCGCTTTGTCTTTTTTCTCCTTCTCCTTTTCTTCTCCTTCCTTCTCTTTCTCCCCTTTTCCTTCTCCTCCTTCTCTTTCTATCCCTTCTGCTTCTTCTCCCTTCTCCTCCTTCCCTATTCCTTCTTTCTCCTCCTCCTCCTTTCCTCCCCCCTTGTCTCCTTCCCCCCCATCTCCTTTCTTTCTCCTCCTCCTTCTTCCTCTCCTTCTCCTCTTTCTCCCTCTTCTCCTTTTCTTCATTCTAGACCAGGGGTCGGCAACCTTAAACACTCAAAGAGCCTCAAAGGTCCTAACCGGAAACAACACCCCCCCCCGGTTCAATTCTGGAGCCGACCGGAAGTCCAGTTCCCCCACCATAGAGTCTCCTCCTAGCGCGGCATCCTTTTTCTTCTGCCAACCAGAAGTCCGCTTCCCCCCACCATAGAGTCTCCTCCTAGCGCGGCGTCCTTTTCCCTCTACCTGTCCTAACCGAAAGCCCTATCAATTGTGGAGCCGACTGGCGACAGGGAGCCGCAGCAGAGGGATGAAAGAGCCACATGCGGCTCCAGAGCCACGGGTTGCCGACCCCTGTTCTAGACTATCCACCTATCTAACAACCTAATCCCCAATGATCCTTACTGGATGTCCTTGATTCCCCTTCTCCCATCCGCTGGTACTCACGCCAGGAATGACCCCAGTTTAATTTTCTCGCATCCCTCCTTGCCCACTGGCCATTTGCAAATGCTTCCACCTTTCATCTCCATCAGACAGGAATGGGAACGCTCTGCCTAGACGTGTCTACCCAAACTCAAGTTCCTACCGTTGGCATCATCACATGTTCAGCAACCTGTACATCTCTTCTTTTTCTTTTCTTTTCTTTTCTTTTTTTCTTTTCTTTTCTATATTCTTTTCTTTTCTATTCTATACTATATTCTATTCTATTCTGTTCTGTTCTATGCTATTCTGTTCTATGCTATTCTGTTCTATGCTATTCTATGCTATTCTATTCTATTCTATTCTATGCTATGCTATTCTATTCTTCTTTCTTTTCCTTTCTTTCCTTTCCTTCCCTTCCCTTCCCTTCTCTTCGATTTGATTCGGTTTTTGAAAAGCCACACTTCAGGCAGCTATCAGCAACAGCCGGGTCCTAGCGCGCACAGGCAGTTTCTGCAACACATGTTTGGCGACCCACACTCCTGCGACTATTTTTAAAAGGCATCCCAAAACCGTCGGGAGGGCAGAACGCTTCTGTGCCTTTCGCAGAATCAAAGCAACGGGGCTGGTCCTCCCTGCTGGATATGGGGTCGGACCCAGAAAAAGAAACTCACAAGTCGTGTGTGTGTGTGTGTGTGTGTGTGTGTGTGTGTGTGTGTGTGTGTGTGTGTGTGTTGATTGTCAGATCCAAAGCGCCCTCTCCCTTTGGGGAGTTTTAAAAAAGTTCCTGGGCTATTTATAACCAGTCACGGTTTTCCAGCCCTTGGGATGGCTTGATAGCAAACTCAAAAGCTAGCAGAGGAATGCATTCATTTCAAGACCCAAAAAGGTGCTTTTTCAGGAGGCAACTGGACTTTCTTGGTTTTTTTTCCTTGTGAAAGAAAAATGACTAGCTGTCTGCAAAGAATATAAATCCTATATAAATATATATAAACCGTTCTTATTTCTGTTGTACGCCGCCCTGAGTCCTACTGGATTGGGCGGCCTATAAGAACTTTAAATTAAATTAAATTAAATTAAATTAAATTAAATCCTTCCGTTCCCCACTATATCCTGTCAGAGCTGAAGAAGCTTCTTGGATGAGAAGTGAAACATCTTCAAAAGAAAAAACAAGAAAGTCCAGTTGCCTTTTGAATAAAAAGCACCTTTGGAACAACCTTGACCTGGATGACTGAGAATCTCCACAGACTTTTAGCTGCACAATTTGGGATGAACCCCCTTGGAATGGTGTGGGAGTAGGAATGGATTTCCAGAGGAAACAAAAATTGCAGACTACAGGAGCCATTTGCACCACTCAGGTGACCCAGAGGACACAGAGAAACCTCCAGGTGGCCTCAACGACTCTCTAAAAGGATGCCAATGACCAGCAGTCTGCAAGGAGTATAAATCCTTCCATTCCCCGCTACCATCCAGTCAGAGCTGAAGAAGCTTCTTGGATGAGAAGCGAAACGTCTTCAAAAGGAAAAAAAACAAACAAAGTCCAGTTGCCTCCTGAAAAAAAAACACCACCTTGACTTGGGTGACTGAGAATCTCTACAGACATTCGTTTAAAGGACAATCATTGGATTGCTTCTACTGTAGACAAGAAGACCCCCCCTCTTTTTTATTTTTTTATTTTTTTTATTTTTTTATTTTTTTATTTTTTTATTTTTTTTATTTTTTTTATATAAAAAAAAGACCCCCCCCTCTCACTTCCCCCCTCCCCAGATCTGGGGGGAGTCCAAACAGCACCAACGAAGTAGCAGGGAAGAGAAGCAAAGCTGGCCCACTTTTTCCACCAGGCACCAGGACTAAGAAAAGTGCCATGTTCCCCCCCCCCCCCTTATCCGTTGCTTCCTCATTCCAGAGACGCCTGCCTCGGTTCGGCCAGGATGCTTCCAGGGGAGGGGGGCTGAGTCACCCAAGGGCCCCACCTGCAGCTTGCAACCTTGCAACTCAAAAATAAGTTGGCCGGCTGCGTGAGAACTAGGCTACCGTTCGGGCTGGGCCGGCCGAGCCGCTCTTGCGCCACAGCTCAAGGAATGCGACTTCAGGCGGGCACCACCCTTGCTGACGGCTGCTGCGTAACCGCAACTATTCAGACACCATCGGCTTTCAAGGAGAGTGAAAGCCTGGTGCTTATTTATTCCCCCCACACACACACTCTTAAAGGGACAGGGTGCTCCATCCCGTGGAGAGCCCCCTGCCAGGGCACCCTCGGGCCCGCCCACCCATGCACACTGGAGGAACCGGCTGAGGATGGGATCAGTGCGAAATGCTCCTGAAATTCAGCTGGGCGAGGCTGAAAATAAAATAAAACCGGAACAGCCCAATTCAGATTTCATCGCTTGTTTACAAAGCCAAGTGGACTTCTGAAGATTTATCTCTGTAAATCTTTGATCTCATCGGCTCCTGTTTTAAAGGTGGAAAAACCTCCATAGGGCAGGACAAGAAGCAATGGGTGGAAACTAACCAAGGAGAGAAGCAACTTAGAACTCTAACCACTGCACCACCACCGCTCAAATATATTGCTTCTTGTCCACAAACAAAGGACAGCAACCAGAAATAAATAAATAAATAAATAAATAAATAAATAAATAAATAAATAAATAAATAAATAAATAAATAAATAAATAAATAAATCAATCAATCAATCAATCAATCAATCAATCAATCAATCAATCAGCCCAAATGACTTTACGAGAAAAAGAAAATTCCAGCAAGGAATTTGTCTTACCTTGAAGTAGAGGCCGTTACGTTCCTCAGAGACAATAACCAGGGTAGAAGGATAGAGCACCAACAGGCGATGATGCTGTTCCTGTTGGTATCAAAGAAGACCGTGTTTCATATAAATAAGAGACGCACCATCTGCATACCTATAACTTGGTGAAACTTTATGCAAAAAGAGGCAGAAAAGGGATTATTTAAAGCTGGGCACATACAGCCAGCCAGATGTTTAGATTGGATTTCATAATTTTGTCCACCTATCGTGTCCTTCCGAAGGACCTGAGATAGGCATATGTTGTTTAATAAGAATATTATTATTACTATTGGCTGCATAGTCAGCTAGATGTTCAGACTGGATTTGTTTATTTATTGATTTATTATTATTATTTTCTTGTTCAATGAAAAATTCAGAAATAGGTATAGGTATGATATGGGATAGGATAGAAATAGAATAGAATAGAATAGAATATAGAATAGAATAGAATAGAAAATAGAATAGAAAATAGAATAGAAAATAGAATAGAAAATGGAATAGAATAGAAAATGGAATAGAATAGAATAGAATAGAATAGAATAGAATAGAATAGAATAGAATAGAATAGAATAGAATAGAAAATGGAATGGAATGGAATGGAATGGAATGGAATGGAATAGAATAGAATAGAATAGAATAGAATAGAATAGAATAGAATAGAATGGAATGGAATGGAATGGAATGGAATGGAATGGAATAAGAATGGAATGGAATGGAAAAAGAATAGAATAGAATAGAATAGAATGGAATGGAATGGAATGGAATAGAATGGAATAGAATGGAATGGAATGGAATGGAATGGAATGGAATGGAATGGAATAGAATAGAATAGAATAGAATAGAATAGAATAGAATAGAATAGAATAGAATAGAATAGAATAGAATTAGAATGGAATGGAATGGAATAGAATAGAAAATGGAATGGAATAGAATAGAATAGAATAGAATAGAATAGAATAGAATAGAATAGAATAGAATAGAATAGAATAGAATAGAATAGAATAGAAAATGGAATGGAATGGAATGGAATGGAATGGAATGGAATAGAATAGAATAGAATAGAATAGAATAGAATAGAATAGAATAGAATAGAATAGAATAGAATAGAATAGAATAGAAAATGGAATAGAAAATGGAACGGAATGGAACGGAACAGAACAGAATATAGGATAGGCAGAATAGAATTAGAATAGAATAGAATAGAATAGAATAGAATAGAATAGAATAGAATAGAAAATAGAATGGAATGGAATGGAATGGAATGGAATGGAATGGAATGGAATAGAATAGAATAGAATAGAATAGAATAGAATAGAATAGAATAGAATAGAATAGAATAGAATAGAATAGAAAATGGAATAGAAAATGGAACGGAATGGAACGGAACAGAACAGAATATAGGATAGGCAGAATAGAATTAGAATAGAATAGAATAGAATAGAATAGAATAGAATAGAATAGAATAGAATAGAATAGAATAGAATAGAATAGAATAGAATAGAATAGAACAAAACGCAGAATGGAACGGAATGGAACGGAACAGAGAGGGACAGGACAGGATGGGACAGAATACAGAACGGAACAGAACAGAACAGAATAGAACAGAGGTATAGATATCTCAGCTATTGTTTTGTCCCAAAAGAAAATGGCATTTCTGTTCCTCCTACTTGAGATTCATTCACTCCCCGGGGGGGGGGGAAGCCATCACCCCCCTCCCAATCCTCCTCCCACGAAAGGTGCCGCACCTGGAAAGGTAAATGCTGCAACTTGACTTTGGAGACGCAGAGGATGTCGCCCAGGGACTTGCGCTGGGTGCCCTTCCATTCTTGCACGTGGGCGTTTTGCATCGACCACCGCAGCTGCTCCTTGCCCAGCAGGCCTTGGGTCCAGGCCCTCTAAAAGAGGCAGGGGTGGGGGAGAGCAAATCTTACCATCATCATCATCATCATCCCAGCAACCGTTCTATCTCTTCCCTTTTCCCAGACCCCCTGCCCAGGCTGACCGGCAGCCCAGGAGGTGCCCGCCGGGGCTGGGGGTGGGGAAAGGCTGCCGGAAAACCAGCCGTGCCTGTTTCCACCGCCAGCTGAACTTTTGGCAAAGGAATAGACGGGCCTTCCTTTGTAGGGCATCCGCTGGCAGGGCCCAGCGGTCAAAAGCCAGGCTCTCTCCTTCAAGGTCTCTTCCTCATCCCAGCCAAGTGACTCACACTGGAAGGCCGCAAGCCATAAAGACTGAGAAGGGCAGAAGAGGTTCCCAGGACCCATAGAAAGTTTGCTGGGGATTTTTAGGGGAGGGGGAGAAAGGGTGTCTCTCTCATAGATTCCTTCCTTCCTTCCTTCTCTTCTATCCTTCTTCCCTCCCTCCCTTCTTTCCTTCTTTCTCCCTTCCCTCCCTCCCCATTCCTTTTCTTTCTTCCTCCCTCCCTCCCTCCCTCCTTCCTTCCTCTCTTCTTCTTCTTCCCTTCCTCCCTCTTTCCCTTCTTTCTTCTCTCTCTTCTCTCCCTTCTTTCCTTCCTTTCTTCATTCTTCCCTCCCTCCCTCCCTCTCTCTCTCCTTCCATTCTATCCTTCTTCCCTCCCTCCCCTTCCTTTTCTTCCTTCCTCCCTCCCTCCCTCCTTCCTCTCTTCTTCTTCCCTTCCTCCCTTCCTCTCTCTTTCCCTTCTTTCTTCTCTCCCTTCTTTCCTTCCTTTCTTCATTCTTCCCTCCCTCCCTCCCTCTCTCTCCTTCCATTCTATCCTTCTTCCCTCCCTCCTTCCTTCCTCTCTTCTTCTTCTTCCCTTCCTCCCTCTTTCCCTTCTTTCTTCTCTCCCTTCTCTCCCTTCTTTCCTTCTTTTCTTCATTCTTCCCTCCCTCCCTCCCTCTCTCTCTCTTTCCATTCTATCCTTCTTCCCTCCCTCCCCTTCCTTTTCTTCCTTCCTCCCTCCCTCCCTCCTTCCTCTCTTCTTCTTCCCTTCCTCCCTCTTTCCCTTCTTTCTTCTCTCCCTTCTCTCCCTTCTTTCCTTCCTTTCTTCATTCTTAACTCCCTCCCTCTCTCTCTCCTTCCATTCTATCCTTCTTTCATCCCTCCCTTCTTTCCCTCCTTCCACCTTCCCTCCCCCCCCCTTTCCTTTTCTTTCTTCTTCCTCCCTCCCTCTCTCCCTCCCTAACCTTCCTTCTTCCCTCCTTCCCTCCCTCCCTTCCTCTCTTCTCCTTCTTCCCTCCCTCCCATCCTCCCTCTTTCCCTTCCTTTTTTTCTCCCTCCCTCCCTCCCTCCCTCTTTAACCTAGATTGAGGGCATAACTGCCGGGCCCAACCATGCCGTATTTTCCAGAGGGAAGCGAGCTCTGGAACCGGCGCCATCCTTTGGGCTGGTCTCCCCGTCCACCTCTAGACCTTCACCTGTGTCTCCAGGGGCAACTCTGGGCGTCCTCCTCCGCTTAAATTGATCTGTTTCTCCAGGTGGTAGAGCCAATGCCTCAGTTCTGCCTGGCTGGGGCAGTAGATGGTCAGTGGGGAGAGCAAGGGACCTGGGAGAGCAGGAGAGAGAGGCGTTGGGTTCATTTGCAGAGTTGAGATTTTGCACAGGTTTATTTATTTATTTTTGCAAAGGAACAAACCGACTCAGCACGCACACACACACCGATAACTAAAATAATAATAATAATAATAATAATAATAATAATAATAATAATAATAATAATAATAATAATAATAATAATAATAATAATAATAATAATAATAATAATAATAATAATAATAATAATAATAATGAATTGTCCTCAGGAAGGTCGCAGAAAGGGAGTCCTTGTCCCTACAACGGGAAGGCAAACACCACCAAAGCTTTTCGCCTTATTAATTATTTCCCTGCATATAGAAAACCAGCCCCTCAGGACAAAATGGAAACGCATTTCCTGCTGAAATGCTGCGCTGTCCTTCTTTTCTTTTCTCTTTTCTTTTCTTTTTTCTTTTCTTTTCCTTTCTTTTAGTTTCTTTTCCGTTCCTTTCTTATAACTGTCTGGTTTGGTTCTGCAACCCAACAAGACGGACACAGACTTCAGAGGATAATCAGAACTGCAGAAAAAACAATTGCTGCCAACCTGCCTTCCATTGAGGACCTGTATACTGCACGAGTCAAAAAGAGGGCCGTGAAAATATTTACTGACCCCTCGCATCCTGGACATAAATTGCTTCAACTCCTACTCTCAAAACGTCGCTATAGAGCACTGCACACCAAGACAACTAGACACAAGGACAGTTTTTTCCCGAACGCCATCACTCTGCTAAACAACTAATCCCCTCACCACTGTCAAACTATTCACTAAGGCTGCATTACTATTAGTTTTTCTCATCGTTCCTATCACCCATCTCCTCCCACTTATGAATGTATGAATGTAACTTGTTGCTTGTATCCTTACCATTTATATTAATATTGATTGTTTCCTGATTGCTTACTTGAACCCTATGACAACCATTCTTGACAAATGTATCTTTTCTTTTATGTACACTGAGAGCATATGCACCAAAGACAAATTCCTTGTGTGTCCAATCACACTTGGCCAATAAAGAATTCTATTCTATTCTATTCTATTCTATTCTTTCCTTTTTCTTTTCTTTTCTTTTCTTTTTAAAGAGAAGGCCATCTAACCTTTCAGTGGACACAGTTTAAGAAAGGCTCAACTTCAGATCAAAAGAATTTAGCAAAGTTAAACAGACCTGTGATTCTATCGCCCCTGAAGTTGTGTTTTTCCCCACCATCTCCAGCCTCTTTGTGTTGACACACAAGTTTACCTTGTCTGAAACTCGGCTTATTTTACTCACAGTGTCCAAAGCCCTTTGGGTGGTGCCTGTATTCAGCAAACCAAACAAGGTTTGGTAGAGCTGAAAATTCCTCATTGTATTCTCTATTTTATTTCTTCATCTGGGGTACAGTTCAGCATTCCTTCCCAACCATAAACAAGTCACGCCAGAGAAAACGGCAACAAAACCCAAGCGTGGTGGGGCGGTCCAAATTTATAGCCAAGCGATTTCTTTTCTGTACCTCCTGCCTGAAATAATTAATCAATATTCAGAGATGCTTGCGTATACAGGTAGTCCTCGACTTTCCGACCACAACGGAGGCCCAAAATTTACATTGTTAAGTGAGACGTTTCTTCAGTGAGTTTTTGCTCCGTTTTATGAGCTTTTCTTGCCTCGGTTGTTAAGCGAATCACTGCAGTTGTTAAGCGAGTAGCACGGTCCTTAAGTGAATCTGGCTTCCCCGTCGACTTGGCTGGTCAGAAGGTCACAAAAGGGGATCGCGTGACCCCCGGGAGACTGCAACCGTCATAAGTACATGCCAGTTGCCAAGTGTCTGAATTTTGATCACGTGACTATAGAGGCGCTGCAACGGTCGTATACGCAGGGGTGGGCTCTTGGGGGTTCGGCAGGGTTCGGGCAATCCTCTAGCCAAGGATCGCCGGGGTTCGGTGAACCCCCAAATGCCACCCCTGGCTGGCCACGCCCACCCCATCCCGTCCCGCCCCTCCAACCCCTCCCCTCCCAGGCGTCTCCACGCGGTCCATTCATCATTCCACGTAAGTGCAGGGGCCATGTGGAGGGTCTGAGAGGGCAAAAAATGGGCCTCCGGACCCCGGGGGAAGCAGTTTTCGCCCTCCCGGAGGCTCGAAGAAAACCTCCGGAGCCTGGGAGGGCGAAAAAACGCCTCCCCCGCCATGGTGCAGGCGGCCGACTAGGCCACGCCCACCCTGGCCACGCCCACCCAGCAACGGGGCGGCGAACTTATTGCTAAAGGATCTGAAGCCCACCCCTGCATATCCATGTGGAAAACGGTCATAACTTGCATTTTTCAGTGCCATCGTAACATTGAATGGTCACTAAATGAATTTTACACTTTTTTTTTTGAGCTGCTACTGGGAAAAGCTACAGTTCTCCTTCAAGGTTGATTCCTGGGCGAGCTTCCAAGAAGCCAGGATGCCCATCAGTGTCAGCTTGTTCCCAGCTGGAAGGATCACCTGTTGGTCTCCTTACCCAGCCCCGATGGTAAACATAGGAACTCTCCTCAGCTGCACACCAGTTCCCGTCGGAGGATTCCGACCTCAGCTCAAACCTTAATCATTTCCTGCCCTGCCCTCTTAATCAAACAAATTGCAGGCCTGAACGGCGATGCTTGGACTGCCAAGATAAGCCCAGACCGCCACAAGCCGTCATAACAAGCCATTATCGGCAGAATGAGTACTTTGGCCTAGCAGTGCCCCCGTGTTTGAACACAAACAGAGAATCATTAATTCGCTTCCCTGTTCTGAAGAGAGTTGGGAGAAACTTTTCTCCCACACGTTGGGGAAACCGAGGCAGAGAATTGGGGGGGGGGTATGTGAGATGAATTTTCCCACTCGTTGCCTGTTAGAGACACCCAGAAATTGTCACAAAATGGCGTCCCCCTGTTCGTTTTTCTGCTGGGATTGGCAGGCTCTTTTCTTAGCGTTCTTCCCATTCAGCCCCTCTTTAATTTCCAGGGGGGAAAAAAACCATTCAATATTGTTCAAATGGGCTGCTTTTCCCCCTCTTAACGGCAATACGTTGTCGCGAGACGACACGAGATCGGACGACCACTTGTCTGAAATGGTACAGGGCTCCCTGCCTGAGCAGGGGGTTGGACTAGAAGACCTCCAAGCTCCCTCCCAGCTCTGCTATTCCGTTAACTGTGAACTCTGTAGAGATTCTCAGTCCTCCAAGTTGTCCCGAAGGTGCTTTTATTTCGGGAGGCAACTGGACTTTCTTGTTTTGTTTCTTTTGAAGACGTTTCGCTTCTCATTCCAGAAGCTTCTTCAGCTCTGACAGGATTCCATTCCCCGCTATCCTGTCAGAACTGAAGAAGCTTCTGGGATGAGAAGCGAAACGTCTTCAAAAGAAAAAAAAACAAGGAAGTCCAGTTGCCTTTTGAATAAAAACCACCTTTGGGTTAACTGCCAAGCTTATTTGCCTTGATTCCTGGGGACGAAAATAATTCCTTTCTGGAAGTTTCTCTCACCCCATGAAGACAGTTTTAAAAAAAAAGATGGGATCAAGAAAAATAATAATCAGATAACGCCAAGGAACTTGGGAAAAATCTCTCGAGTTTGGCCACACAAACCGAGGTGGGAAAATTGTGCCAGACGAAGATTCTGAGTCACTTGCTCGGTTTTTGAACGGTCCTGCATTGCAAACTGGAGCGGAGCGCCTGGTTTCGGTCCAGTTTTTTTTACAGGCAGGGTTTATCAGAAGCCACAGTGGGGCTGATGGAAAGGTTGTGAACTCTTCCCCTTGCTGTCTAAAAAAATCACACCCCATTGCCTTAAGGCCCTTCTGCCTAAAAAGAAAGTTTTGTTTTTTAAATAGCTGGCAGGGCCAGCGGACGGCTCGCCTCTCTGTTCCAAAGGGCGATGCTATCTCAAACCAGAAGAAAATATTTCCTCTTCACCGCCCCTAGGCAGGCTGTCAATCTGAGAGGCAGGCTGTCAATCTGAGATTTCGGTCTTTTTGTTTTGAATGGACTCCCCCTCCCCATCCCGAAAAAATGTAAGGCGTAAAATCTTAAGAAGAAGGTCATTTCTTCATCTTCGTAGCCACACACGCACACACACACCACCCCCAGCCATTGAGGATTTAAAAAGCTAACCCACACTGAAGATGGTTTAAAAAGAGCACAAAATGATCTGGTCCAGAAAGATGGAGAGATAAACAGAGATGAGTGCGGCGGCAGCCAAAAAAATCCAATACAATCCTAAATTGCATTAACAGAGGGATACAATCAAGATCAAGGGAGATACTAATGCCACTCTATAAAGCCTTAGTAAGACCACACCTAGAATACTGCATCCAGTTTTGATCACCACACTATAAAAAAGATGTTGAGACTCTAGAAAGAGTGCAGAGAAGAGCAACAAAGATGATGAGGGGACTGGAAGCTAAAACATATGATGAACGGTTGCAGGAACTGGGCATGGCTAGTCTAGTGAAGAGAAGGACCAGGGGAGACAGGATAGCAGTCTTCCAATATTTGAGGGGCTGCCACAGAGAGGAGGGAGTCAAGCTGTTTTCCAAAGCACCTGAAGGCCAGACAAGGAATAATGGATGGAAACTGATCAAGGAGAGATTCATTCAACCTAGAAATAAGGAGGAATTCACTGACAGTGAGAGCAATCAACCAATGAAACAGAAATTGCCTTCAGAAGTTGTGGGAGCTTCATCACTGGAAGCTTTCAATAAGAGACTGGACTGCCATCCTTCAAAAATGGTGTAGGGTCTCCTGCTTGGGGGGGTTGGACTAGATGACCCACAAGGTCCCTTCCAACTCTATTAATCTGTTAATCTGTTAAAGATAAGGAGTGGTAATATTCCCAATTTATAGTTCAAGTTTTCCGGTGTTAGACTGGACTGCCCGTACCCACTTTTTCAATTCTAGCACCCTTATCAAGCTGCATCCTGATAAATATCATAGCAATCATTCCATTTATAAAGGAAGCACAGGAGCAATAAACAAGCAGAGCAGTCTGATTGTGGTTGTTAACACAACTTTCACTCTTATAGGCCAGGGAGCAAATTGCATTTCAAAGTTACAGTACTAGTTTGTTTTACTCATTGTAATACTATTAAGGGAGGGTGCTGGTTCAGTGTGTGCAGCCGCAACTTTGCTGTCATTTAGGCAAGACTTTAAAAACTGGGGGGGAGGATTCAAAAACTTTTCTCCGGAGGGGTTGTTGTTTTGCTGTTTTACTATTGCCTTTTGGGTGTAGGTTTTGAACCCACTTTGAATGGGCAGTGCTGATAGGATTTATAAAATCCACCAATTGGAAAAAAAATAGAGGTAAATCAAACCAGTGTTGTTGTTGTTTTTACCAGTTCTAGAAGGAATTTTGAAATTGACAAGCCCTGATGTGAAATTGACTAGAGACCAGGCAGACCTAAGAGGGATGGGAAGTGGGGGAAAATGCTTTGCTTCTTCCAAAGGACTCTTGAACAAGAATCTTTCCATCTTCAAACCTAAATAAAGTGCAGAGCCAATTCAGAACTTAGCTAGCTTTTTTCCAACCAAGGTTTCTCCCACAATTATGAGACTCTTCCCAAACACGCTATTTACCTGAGAACCGAACTCAAGACCCGCCACTCTCTTTCTCAAGTAAGATTTCTGGACCCAAACGCATCTTTGAGCTACTGCTTGCAACTCAGCAATTATTTTAGTCTGTCTTTTTTTTCCTCTCTGTGCTTCCCCTTGTTCTGAATCATGATTCTTGGCGGAAACTATTTCCTGGGAGAATAAGACCCATTCCTTAGTCATCCCGAGAGCAGTGCGTCTTCTGCCACTATGAATAATAGTTTAATGGGCGTTGACGTTAGAGCACCGATAAAGATTGTGGATTCTCTTGAACACCTATGAATGACGCTCGCTTCTACGTCCTTCTGCCGACATGCTTCTGGACCAGATGAAAACGAAAACAACCTACGATGCTCGAATATTTGGGGACTAACATGGAAACTACCGTATTTTTCGGAGTATAAGACGCACCGGAGTATAAGATGCACCTTAGTTTTTGGGGAGGAAAATAGGGGGGGGGGATCTGCCTACCAGGTATTCATCTGGCTAGCGTCCTTAGTCTGGTCAGCTTCAGCACATTATTTTATTCCCTGTTTAGGACTTAAAAAAACCTTCTTCGGAGAGAGTAACAATGAAAGAGCCTGCAAGCCAGTAAGAGCTGGGAAGATCATTAGCACCTGGTTAGGGCTAGAAAAAAACTTATTCAGAGCAAGTAGAGCAATGAAAAAAAACCCAGCAAAGACTTAGGGCTGGAAAAACATTCTTTGGAGAGAGTAACAATGAAAAAGCCTGCAAGGTAAGAGCTGGGAAGATCTGTTAGCTCCTAGTTAGGGCTGGAAAAAAAAGCTACATTCGAAGTATAAGACGCACCCAAATTTTCAGCCACTTTTAGGGAGGAAAAAGGTGCGTCTTATACTCTGAAAAATACGGTAAGTCCTACGAGGAGTGGATTGAAGGACCCAGGCATGGTTAAATGCAGAAGAGAAGATTGCAAGAGGCATGATAGCGCTGGTCTTCCAATATCTGTGGGCTGTGGAGGGCTTGCAAAGGATTCAGACTTATTCTGTCCTCCTCACCTATAAATTTGTCCTCACCTGTAATTTGAAAAGCGTGGAGATCTTCCTGAATTCCGTTTTCATGTTCAGGTTTGGTCAGCTGCAGTTCTGTCAAGGGTAGCAAACCCTGCAGGAAGATAAAAAGTCAGTAGTTTAACCCCATCGCCATTGTCAGATCTTCCTTTATCAAGTTGATTAAGGCACTTTTCATGTCTGGGTGTCAAAATATAGTTTATTGGCAAGGAAAAGACTATATCTGATCCGACTCCTGACGAGAAGGTGTCCCAATGGGCATAATTCAAAGCCAGGTCTACTGTTTTCTAAAACTGGTGGGTTAGGTGGATTGGGGACCCGCCTGCACGGAAAAGATGCAGCTGTGTTAAATTCTAACTTTGGAAGTGTTCAGTTCGAACTTTCAAAAATACCCTTAAAAAGCATCAACAAACAGAAACATTTCGTCCTACAGCCTGCGTCACAGAATAGCAATAGCACTTAGCAATAGCACTTAGACTTATATACCGCTTCATAGTGCTTTACAGCCCTCTCTAAGCGGTTTACAGAGTTCAGCATATTGCCCCCAACAATCTGGGTCCTCATTTTACCGACCTCAGAAGGATGGAAGGCTGAGTCAACCTTGAGCCTGGTGAGATTTGAACAGCTGAACTGCTGAACTAGCAGTAGCCTGCAGTGCTGCATTTAACCCACTGCACCATCTCGGCTCTTATGAATCACAGGCATGAAACTCCAGTTGTTTTTCGCCCTGCGTGACCTTGGGTTGCACACCTTTAAGGAGGAATTGCAAACACATTTTTTGGGGGGAAAGAGAGGTAAATTGGATCAGAAAGGAGGCCGGGAGTAGGGGAGCAGAACTCAGTCAAATGGGGATCCAGTATTGAGATTTAAAAAAAAAAAGAGAGAGAGAAGAGAAACCGAGAAGATAAAAATGGATCCAGTGGGAGATTTTATTAGTGAGACTTATATACCGCCTCACAGTGCAAGCACTCTCTAAGCGGTTTACACCAGTAAGCAATGTATATTTATATTGCCCCCAAATAATCTGGGTTCCTCATTTTACCTACCCCGGAAGGATGGAAGGCTGAGTCAACCTTGAGCCTAGTGAGATTTGAACCGCTGACCTGCGGATCAGTGTCAGCTAATGTGGCCTGCAGTACCTGCCTCTAACCGCTGCACCACCTCGGCTCATATGAACTGTGCATCAACCCCCTCTCTACAAACCACAATTTTTTTCTGCTTCCATAAGATGGGCTGAGCCAAGAAGCAAGAGTTTTGGGTTGAGGACCTCTGGAATTTCTGCTGTGAAGCTTCAACTCAGGGTCATTGCACGACTAAAAATAAATGCCAGGTCAAGTTTCCTGGAAGGTAGAGAGAGAGAGACCAAAAAGAGGGGATGAATCAAAAACCTATGAAAAAACAGGGTTGCTCTAAAGCAGTGCTTCTCAATTATTTTCTGTTATGCCCCCCCTAGGAAGAAGTAAACATTTCGCTTGCCCCCAACTCTCCAATCTGGGCCCCAATGGAATTTTAGTGTTAATATTTATTATTTTACTTATTATAAGCTGCAAGAAAACTATTGGCTGGGGAAGGCTGCTCTACCCACTTACCTGGGAGTAAGTCCCACTGAACTCAGTGGAGCCTGTTTTCGGTTAGGCAGGCATAGGCTACCGGGGTTAGGGCCCTCTTTTGACACGGGGCCAGGCCAGCTTAATCAAGCCGATGTTTTGGGGTCCCCGGCCTGGCCCATAAGCGCCGCCTCTGCCGGGCACTCACAGCGAATGGTGTGGAAGGAGGCTTTAGGGTGCCGTTCGAAGCTTTCGCCCAGCTGCAGAGGAGGCTCCTCTTTGTCCAGCAGCAGGTTCGCCACGCCGTTCATGGCTACCGCGGCACCCGCCGAGAACAACAAGAACCCATACAGCCACCCCGCCTGGCCGCCTTCTCTTCCGGGCTCGGAGCAGCGTGCAACTGGGAAAACACTCCCCGTCCGGGGGAATCGATCGAGAGGGACCACGCATGTTACCTAGGGTCACACGCACCCCCCTGGCATCGCTCCAACCCCCCCCGGGGGGGCACCCCACTATTTGAGAAACACTGCTCTAAAGCATCAGAGATTGTCTCGCAAAAGTTTGTGATGGATTGTTCAGCAGCTTACGGTCCACAACGACTGGCTTTGGGGTTTTCTAACGGGAAACTTTCCACGCTGTGCTCAGAAACGCTAAGAATGGAACCAGGAAACAGAGGTGGTCGCGGTTTCTAATTACGGATAACCAAATCCTCATTTTACCTGATACTTGTGTCCGTTGGGGCCGAGGGACTGAAAATAGAGGAACTCTTGAAAAAGCTCCAAATAGCAGTCATTTGCTTCCTGCCAAAGAAAAGACATGGAGATCCTTTTATTCATTTCAGTCGGCCTTCGGGGTGCTTGCGCCGAATAAAGATGAACAATTGAACGATATAAAAAAAAGCGGAAGAAACCCGTGGGTCGCAAACGCACCGACCCCGAGGCCTTCAGACGCTTCGAGCATTTGATATGGGGTGGTCTCACCTGGCAGTGCTCGAACTTAAATTTGAGTTTGGAATAGTGGATTATTTTTCCCAGGTTCCGCACCACCGTCCTCCTCCGCCCTTTTTTGAATAGGCTGGGGAATCGCTGGTCGAAGTTTTCCTTTTCGTTCTCCTGGCTGGCAAAGTTCTGTAGCAAAAATGAAAAACGCTCTTAGGAAAAGGAAGGAAGGAAGGAAGGAGGGAGGGAGGGAGGGAAGGAAAGAAAGGATGGATGGATGGATGGGAGAGATGAGAGGAAGGAAGGAAGGAAGGAAGGAAGGAAGGAAGGAAGGAAGGAAGGAAGGAAGGAAGGAAGGAAGGAGAGGGAGAGAGGGAGGGATAAATGATGGATGGATGGATGGATGGATGGATGGATAGATGGGGGAAATGAGAGAGGAAGGAAGGGATAGATGGAAGGAAGGAGGGAGAAAGGACAGAAAGAAAGAAAAAGAAAGAAAGAAAGAGAAAGAAAGAAAGAAAGAAAGAAAGAAAGAAAGAAAGAAAGAAAGAAAGAAGAAAGAGGGAGGGAGGGAGGAAAGAAGGAAGGAAGGGATGGATGGATGGATGGATGGATGGATGGGAGAGATGAGAGAGAGGAAGGAAGGAAGGGCTAGATGGAAGGAAGGAAGGAAGGAGGGAGGGAGGGAGGGAGGAAGGAGAAAGAAAGAAGGAAGGAAGGAAGGAAGGAAGGAAGGAAGGAAGGAAGGAAGGAAGCAAGGAAGGAAGCAAGGAAGAAAGAAAGAAAGAAAGAAAGAAAGAAAGAAGAGAGGGGGGAGGGAGGGAGGGATAGATGATGGATGGATGGATGGATGGATGGAAAGAAGCAAGGAAGGGAGGGAGGAAAGGAGGGAGGGAGGAAGGAAAGAAAAAGAAAGAAAGAAAGAAAGAAAGAAAGAAAGAAAGAAAGAAAGAAAGAAAGAAAGAAAGAAAGAAAGAAAGAAGTAAGAGAGAGGGGGAGGGAGGGAGGGATAGATGATGGATGGATGGATGGATGGATGGATGAATGGAAAGAAGCAAGGAAGGGAGGGAGGGAAGGAGGGAGGGAG
Source organism: Diadophis punctatus similis (assembly GCA_023053685.1). NCBI lineage: Eukaryota > Metazoa > Chordata > Lepidosauria > Squamata > Dipsadidae > Diadophis > Diadophis punctatus. The sequence continues at coordinate 20,122,330 of JALIGW010000011.1, read as the reverse complement.
GAAGGAAAGAAAAAGAAAGAAAGAAAGAAAGAAAGAAAGAAAGAAAGAAAGAAAAAAGAAAGAGAGAGGGGGGAGGGAGGGATAGATGGTGGATGGATGGATGGATGGATGGAAAGAAGCAAGGAAGGGAAGGAGGGAAGGGAAGGGAGAGATGAGACCAAGATGGGAACGAATTTAAATATATATATTCTAAATATACTGCACTTCTCATTACCAAGATAACCCAAAGGTAAATAATACCCGTCGTTGCACACTTCCCACGGCTAAAAACACCATTTCTTTACCGAAAGACCAAAGGGCAGAGACGCACCTCCCTTCCCCAAAACCAGGACCTCTGAGAAAAGTCTTTCTGGCAGAAACTCCTTCCGTGGCACTTCTCATCCTGCCCAAATTCACCACCATTTTTTTCCCCAGATCAAAAAGTCGGCAACTCTAAATTCATCCGAGATGCCGCTCCCCGAAGGTCAAAGGTCACAGGAAAAAGCATTTGCTGATGGATCTCTGTGCCAGCTGAAGAGTTTAATAACGGCATCGTTACCATTTGCCCAACTATTCCGTTGCGGATTCCTCAACAATAACTTTCATCTCTTCTACATTTAAATTAATCAGTCTCTCTCTCTCTTAATTTCATTCAAAATGAAAAGTTACCAGCCCAGGAAGAGTCAAAATTAGTCTTAATAAAGGACCTTCAAATGCACAAGACCAATTTTCTAAATTCAGCTGCTTTTAATTGTGGGCAGTTTCGATTCTCTCCCCCCCCCACCCCAAAACATCTGTACAAGCTTATAAACTTCACCTATTTGTTTACGCTTCCGTATCTCTGCAAAGACATTTTCTTCCAAACCTCCGTTGTTTAATTTTTCCTCCCCAATGTCAATTCTTTCTGCTTAATTCCAACAGCAATTTTTACGCTCCAGGTCAACATCGCTTGATATGAGCCAGCTCCTTCCCAGACTAAATTATTTACTTCCTCATTAAGGTGTATCCTAACGTCCCGGGGGCAAAGAAAAAAAACAAAACACCTTTTTTCCCCTCATTTTCGGAGATAAGATAGGCCGAAGGGAGGTTGAGTGAAGAAACTTCAGGCCTGCTACATTCTTGGCCAATTTTTTAAAACTGCAGCCTTCCTGATTAAACGGTGAAGCCCTCCAACCCATGTAGGTCTTATCTCAGCTGGGAACGTTTAAATCCCACCAAAAATGAAAAATATGTGCTGATGTCACTGGGAACTGAGTTCAATTAATGGGCTCTGGATTGCATCCAGGGCCTATCGTGTTAGTTAGCCTTTCCATTGATCTGAAGCCCAATAAACCGAGAGCAACAAAGATGATTAAGGGGCTGGAGGCTAAAACATATGAAGAACGGTTGCAGGAACTGGGTATGTCTAGTCTGATGAAAAGAAGGACCAGGGGAGACATGACAGCAGTCTTCCAATATCTCAGGGGTTGCCACAAAGAAGAGGGAGTCAAGCTATTCTCCAAAGCACCTGAAGGTAGAACAAGAAGCAATGGGTGGAAACTAATCAAGGAAAGAAGCAACCTAAAACCAAGGAGAAATTTCCTGACAGTGAGAACAATTAACCAGTGGAAGAACTTGCCTCCAGAAGTTGTGAATGCTCCATCAATGGAGGTTTTTAAGAAGATGTTGGACAATCATTTGTCTGAAATTGTATAGGGTCTTCTGCTTGATCAGGGGGTGGACCAGAGGACCTCTAAGGTCCCTTCTAAGTCTGTTGTTCTGTTAAGATACTTGTCTGCTCTTCCCCAGCTGCCACCCATGAATTTGGCACCCCAGGGTAAGATTTCAGCCGATTTCTCTTTTTTTAAAATACAGGCCCAAGCTCCTAGCCCTCAAGCCCAGACTCCCGAAGCAGTTGACCCTTATTGCGTGAAAAACACACATTACGAAACAAAAATTATGTCTTGAGCAAAAAGCCTGGGTTTTAATTCGGTTAGCCACACAATGCTGCCTGTTAACCTTTTTAATCCCTGCTTATATAAATGCATGCATCAAGGGATATTCTAGCTCAGTAATGGCTAACCTTTTTTTTCCTCGGGTGCCGAAAGCGCGCGCGCGTGCCCACACCCATAATGCAATGCCCCCCCATGCGCCCCGCCCCCTGCGCACGTCCTCGCACTCCCCCACACTCCACCTCTGTGCTGAAACCCACCTCTGAATATACCTAACAAAAATATTTCTGGCTTTAAATCTATATACTGCTTAATCATCTTTTCCAGCCATGTGTGCATTTTCATCCAATATTGTCACGCAGTGATTTTATTGCCTGTTATATGTATATGCAGGGAGATGCATCCCTATTCATTATAATGGTTTATTCCTGAGCACGTGATTGATATGTTCTTGTACGCATGTGTGCATTCCATTCTTTCCTTCTGTTCCTGGCTTCCATTGAAGCAAGACCTACTTTTATATCAGACATGTAGATAATGAGGATTTATTGTTTTTGTACCGAAATAAACATTTTTACTTAGACTTCTAAACTGCGGTTTCTTTTCTAATGTCTGATGTCCGGGAAAAGATCAAACTTCTCCTTTGTGAGATTAATTATCGCCTCTGTCAAATATTTTCTTGCTTTCGTACATCTCCACCACATATGTCAATAAGTACCCAGGGGTAATTGTGATCGTAATTCGACCTGTACCTGTACAGATCTTTTTTTTTTGCCTGCAGATAGAGAGCAAGCTCTGATTTTTCTCTGTCTCTTTTCATCCACATGCATGTCTCATTCTCCTCTCCCCCTCTCCCCCCTGCCCCCCTTTGATTCCAGTGAAACTGACCGGGTCGGTTTCTCCAGCCGTATCCAAAATAACCGAAAACAAAACCCTCCCGTAATTAGCAAGGGAAGTGCCTCTCTCAGCTGTCTTCGCTCTTTTCCCATCACAGGGCCGACTCGCCCCAGGCCGTGGACTAAATCCGAGCGTGCGCCGCCCGAAAGTGTGCAGGATCAGGTGGCAGGCAGAAAAACCACCATCTGGGCAGCAGCTCCCGCCAGTCCAAATTCACACATGCCCGTTTTGAGACACGGCAGATATTCAGGAGATTAATAATCCCAGGGGTTTTTTTTTCTCTCTCACAGTGAAATGGGTTTCATTCAGCGAAGTTGGTTTATTCTTATTTTTTTTCCTCTATTCTTATTTTTTCCTCTCTGGATTTATTCCATTACACAGCATTAAAAAAGAAGGATCTTGGAGTCCTAGTGGACAATCACTTAAATATGAGCCAGCCGTGTGCTGCAGCTGCCAAAAAAGCCAACACAGTTCTAGGCTGCATTAACAGAGGGACAGAATCAAGATCACACGAAGTGTTAATACCACTTTATAATGCCTTGGTAAGGCCACCTTTGGAATACTGCATTCAGTTTTGATTGCCACGATGTAAAAAAGAGGTTGAGACTCTAGAAAGAGTGCAGAGAAGAGCAACAAAGAGGATTAGGGGACTGGAGGCTAAAACATATGAAGAACGGTTGCAGGAACTGGGTATGTCTAGTTTAATGAAAAGAAGGACCAGGGGAGACATGATAGCAGTGTTCCAATATCTTAGGGGTTGCCACAAAGAAGAGGGAGTCAAACTATTCTCCAAAGCACCTGAGGGTAGAACAAGAAGCAATGGGTGGAAACTAAACAAGGAGAGAAGCAACTTAGAACTAAGGAGAAATTCCCTGATAGTTAGAACAATTAATCAGTGGAACAGCTTGCCTCCAGAAGTTGTGAATGCTCCAACACTGGAAGTTTTTAAAGAAGATTCTGGATAACCATTTGTCTGAAGTGGTGTAGGGTGCAGGGGGTTGGACTAGAAGACCTCCAAGGTCCCTTCCAACTCTGTTATTCTATTTCTATTCCAAAAAGCATCCCATTGAACAGCAGAAAAAGAGAGAGAACGAGAAAAGAAGGAACAGCCATGACAGGATGGTCTTAAAAGCGCAGCCTGGCACACAGGAAACGTGTTGGCAAAGTGTGGCTGCCTAGTGAACCTAAACCAGAGTCTGAATGCAAAAAGGATGAGTATCAGGATGGAGTTAGATTTTAGATGGCTCAAAGGAAGCAGACTTTGGAGCGTGACAGAGTTCCTCATCTCTTCTACAAAGCTGGAACTAGGATGCAAGTGGTTAAATGCAGACTGAGTTCATTGAAGAATAAATGTGAGAACCCGGCTGGTCATGGGAAGCTAAGCAGGCCGGGTTTTGGTGGGGACATGGATGGGAGACCACCCAGAAATTCATTCCAAAAGTAATTATTTACAGTTCAGGCTGTCTTCGACTTGCAATGTTCCGTTTAGTGATTGTTCGAAGTTACTGAGAAAAGTGACTTACGACTATGTTTCACACTTACGACCGTTGCAGCATCCCCCCGGCCATGTGATCGAAATTCAGACGCTTGGCAACTGACTCATATTTGTGACGGTTGCCGTATCCTGTGGTCACGTGATCCCCCTATGCGACCTTCGGACAAGCAGAGTCAATGGGGAGGCCAGTGGCAAGAAAGGTCATAAAAGGGAGCGAGACTCACTTAACGTCATGCTCAACGATAGAAATTTTAAGCTCAGTTGCGGTCGTAACTTTGAGGACTATTTCCTGCCAAGAAATAACCAGGAGCTGAGTGAGATTGGAAGGGGTCCTTGTGGCGAATTTCCCCCACAATTCAACGGGGTGATGGAAGTCGGTTCTGACACCGACACGTCGTGCATAAAGGAACAGAGACACTCTCGATGATAAAAACCATCTGCGCGTGCTCAGAGGATATGTTATTATTGCCTCTGATGCTCCGAGACCAGTGGTGAGTCGCTGCTGGTTCGCACCGGTTCGCACGTACTGGTGATGGAAAATTTGCACCCGCTCGCCGAACCGGCAGCGATGGCCGGCTGTCCACGCCCCTGAACCGGTTCTCCGGTCGCCGCGGCCGGCAGAGAATCCTCTGCGCATGCGCAGAGGGTCATTTGCGCGAGGCGAACCGGTAGAGAAGGTAAATGGAACTCAACCCTGTCCGAGACCCGTTACAAACGCCATTCATTCTCTTCTCTAGCGCTCAATTTAGCACAGCAGGCTTGTCTGTCGCTGAAACAAGATACCGTAGCAGAGGGAAGATTTTAATATTGAAAAGTGCAAATGGAGCGCCTGTTTTTAGCTCCGGGACGGTCCCTGCGAAAGCGTGCAAGCTTTGGAATCGCACAGAACACTTCATCAGGTTTCTCCCATCTCCAACCGGCCACCCATAACATCACCCAGTCACCTTTCCTATTTGGTCCACTGAAACTTTGCACAGGACAAGCAAGAATCTTTCCAACGGCGTCGGCAAACCCCTCTCGATGGAGATAGAAGCTGCCAAGCAGCGGTTAAGATGTTCCCCAAAAAGGGTAATTAAGCTGCAACCCAAAAGCATAGATTAAGCTGAGTTTTATTGATCAGCTGCCACTGCTGGGCAAGATAAAGTGAAATTACGCCGGCAAGTCGCAACACAACCGAACAGGAGATGAAACGTTGGGGAAAAATTGGGTGTTTCTCCAGATCGGGTAAAAGAAATCCCTGCATGCAGAAAACCAGCATATCAGGGAGAAAAAGCAGTTAGCTTTCTACCTGCAGGGATCGGAAGAGAGACATCCTGTATCACAGCAATTCCTGCTTGCATTTTGGAGTATTAAGAGCATAGATTTATCAATCCAGGGTGACCCCAATCACAATTTATTGCAGTTCCTAATAGTACGACCCGCCCACTTTTTTCCTCTCAGATAAAAATTCCAGAGGGAATTTTTTTTACTTCTGTCCTGTCTGATTTTCCTTGCGCTTTCAAAAGCGTTCTCCCCCCACCTCAAAGACAAGTAGTCCTCGACTTATGACCACAATTGAGCTAAGCGAAACATAATTTAATTTTGTCCCATTTTACGACCTGTCTTGCCACAGCTGTGAAGTGAAATCCCTGCAGTTGCTAAGTGAACCTGGCTTCCCCCATCTGACTTTGCTTGCCAGAAAGTCGCAAAAAAGGATCACGTGATTCTGGGACAGAACAACGGTCCTAAATCTGAGTCAGTAGCCAAGCATGTTATTTTTTTGCTCACGTGACTGTGGGGATGTTGCAACGTTCACAAGTGTGTGAAACGGCCATAAGTCGCTTTTTTCAATGCCACTGTAACCTCAAACGGTCACTAAATGAGCTGCTGTAATTCAAAGACTACCTACACAGGCCCAACTTATCTCCGCGACAGCAAATTCATAAAAATGTGACAATAATATAGTCTAAGGCCTGGTGCTGTGTTCCTAGCATCCAAGGGTTGGAAGGTACTCTAGAACAGAGGTGTCAAAACTCAAGGCCCGTGGGCCGGATCCGGCCCACGGGGTGCTTAAATCCGGCCCGCGGGGCCAGGCTGAAAATATCAAAGGACCGGCCCACGGTGCCTCTGCTGGCTAAAACAGGCCGCATGTGGTCCCACCCGTGGCCCATTTTTTGCTGGCAGAGTGCTGCTGGAGGCAGGGGAGGCCGAAAACGGGCCGCGCTGCCCGTTTTCGGCCGGTAAAGTGCTGTGGGAGGCCATTCAGGCCAAAAACAGGGAAGAGGGGGATGCGCGCAGCCCCCCAGTGCTCCAATTTGGCCGGCAGGGTACTGCAGGAGGCGTCCGTCCCCTGCCCCCCACTCCCCGTCTGTCACGGTGTGAATATTGTCAGTTGTATGTCTATGCAGGGTGATGCACCCCTATTCTAATATTATGGTATATTCCAATACAAGCAGAACATGTGATATGATCTTGTACGCATGTCCACATTCCTGATCCACCATTAATCTTTTTTGACTTGGCTCTTGACCGGAAGGGTCGCGTTATCTTAGCAAAGATGTAATTATTCAGGATTTATTGTTTTTGTACCGAAATAGATATTTCTATTAGACTTTTTAATCTCGGCTTTATTTCTAACTGCCTGAATTCCAAGTAAAGATCCAAATCGCCTCAGGATGAGATTTTATTCTCATTTCTCAACACCGCCCCTCCCCCACCGGCCTGTGGAGGAGAACTACAATGTTGATCCAGCCCTCAAAGAAACCCAGTTTGACGCCCCTGCTCCAGAGGTTATCAAGCCCAACCCCCTGCTCAGTTCTGTCATCCAAATTAAAAGCGTGATACTAGAGGCTAGGGCAGGGGTCGGCAACCTTAAACACACAAAGAGCCATTTGGACCCGTTTCCCACAGAAAAGAAAACACCGGGAGCCACAAAACTCTTCGTGTGCCTGACTATTTCCTGAGGGGCCACAGAACTAGCATATGTAGTTGAATTAAACGTTCTGTTTTCTTCTGAAACTTTTCTTTTCTTGGACGTATCCATGGTTGGCCTACCGGGGGTCGAAAAGCTTAATAAATTGCACATCGGTGGGTGTCGCACATTGGCAGTTGTGACGCATATTTTGAGTGACGGAGCCGCAGCACAGGGATGAAAGAGCCCCATGCGGCTCCAGAGCCGCAGGTTGCTGACCCCTGGGCTAGGGTTAGGATTAGGATTATACGCGACACTAAAACCAAGATTCGTTTACCCAGCCTGGCACAGCGTCTGAATCCAAACATTTCATTTTAGCTTTAGTAGTTTTAATGTGCTTTTTATATGACTTTAGTTTTTTGATTGGGGGCCAGCCAGTTTGTTATAAGATGGGCAGCTATATAATTGCTTTAAATAAATAAATACATTTGGTTTAAGCCAGTGCTTTCCAAACTTTTAAAACAACCCTTTTTACTTGCTGCACAGAAAAACATACGGCTTCGTGTGTCATTACGGAAAGAAAAACCACTTTTATACAATTTTGGGGAATTTTACTCAGATTTGGGTTTAAATACTTGGCGGCTTAGCGCAATAGGGGAAGAGAGCTGTTATGTACACTTAGCAAATCGCTAAAAATAAGATTTTTCTCTCTCTTTCTTTTTTTCCAAGATGCTCTGTGGGAAATGACTGTTAGAGGAACGTATTCCGTAGGCTAGCCGCAGACACTAAAAACATTTAAGCTTAAAACAAGTTTTATTTCTAATTACGAAGGATAAGCCGTTAATTATAATAGCGAGCGCCACTTTCCCTACTGGAACAAGCCTTTAATTATACAACCTATGCTCTAACTTAAGGTTCACGTGACTGCGAAAACATCTATCTAGAGAGAGTTATAAAATAGGCCGCAAACATTCCCTTTATATATATATATATATATTTACAATACCATTAGCAGAGTTCTTCTTCAATGTAGCAACAGTTAAAAGTAAAACACAAGCAGCTTCTAGTTCAGAGTTCAGAGAGGAAGAGTACAGAGTGGAGACTGGAGCCACACACAGCCTTAAGCTTAAGTTCCAGTTTCGATTCTCTGCACAGACTCAGAAGCGGTTAGCTCCCACTGGCTGACTTAGTTGCTATGCCTATTCATTGGCTAGCCTTGTTAACATGGCTCTCCCAGTCTTGAATATTCTAACAACCTGTTCTAGCCAGGAAAGCAAGTTATTCTGCCATAAAGGTAGTCCTTGACTTACAACAGTTTGTTTAATGACGCGCGCTTTCGGCACCCAAGGAAAAAAAGGTTCGCTATCATTGGCCTATGCAGTGCAGAATCCCTTTCTCTCCTTGCATTTGAGGGGGGTTATTTAATACACAGTTTCAGCTCCCTTCCCTCCCCCACATCCACACACCCACACCCACACCCACTGCCCCAATCCTGCTTTTTCAAAGCCCCTTCATTCATCCCCTTTCTCTTTAAGCCTTGCATCGACCAATCTTCTCCGTTCGATGTTGCATTTAGCAAACTGCCTAATATGCCTTCGTGCCTCGTCTTCGTGCGAATAACTCCAGATTTTGCCAGCTAGAAGGAACGTGGAAAGGAAGGCCTGGGAATCCTTTAATTTTTTTTCCTCCTCCTTTCCACTTTCTCTCACTCCACCCTTTCATGCATCATCAAGGACAGCCAAGCCTCCACCTTTAATTAGAGACACCCTTCCTTGTTTGGAAGGCAACCAGACTTTCGTCTTTCCCAGGTTCCCAGGCTCTCGAGCCGGTAAAATTCAGCACAGACCTGCTTGGACTAATCCGTGAAGCGACATCATCTCATTAGCTCACTAAACCTGGTTGGGCAGGATCTGAAATGAAACGGATTATATGTCCCGATCCGAAATCCAGAAATTAAGGATTTGCCAAGGAAATGTTCTGGGTTTTTTTGGCATTTTGCATTCGCCTACAAGCTCCAGAATTTGCTGGAAAGAGTTGGATTTTAAAAAATAAATAAATAAAAACACCAGACCTGCCCCAAAATTGAGCGGGGGCCCGATACCCACATGCCAGCCATCTTTCCATATGATCATGAAGTCAGTGTGACTCATTTTGGAAACAAAAAAAAAACCCCTCACGTGTCATGAGCCGAAATATTATTTTAGTGTGGAGCTTTTTAAGCCTGCAGAAGTGGAGGGGGACCCCTGACTCCTAGAAAAACATCAGCCCTGCGAGGTATGCCCAAAAGGCCGTTTTTGCAACGGTAATTTAACTCTATTAAAGGGGGGGAGACAGAGAGAGAGAGAGATGATGGTTAGATGGATGGAGAGAGCGAGAGAGAGATGGTTGTTAGATGGATGGAGAGAGAGAGAGATGATGATGGTTAGATGGATGGAGAGAGAGATCATGAGATGGATGGAGAGAGATATATGATGATTAGATGGACGGAGAGAGAGAGATGATGGTTCGATGGATGGAGAGAGAGATATGATGGTTAGATGGATGGAGAGAGAGATATGGTGGTTAGATAGATGGAGAGAGAGATATGGTGGTTAGATGGATGGAGAGAGAGATATGGTGGTTAGATGGATGGAGAGAGATATGATGGTTAGATGGATGGAGAGAGAGATATGGTGGTTAGATGGATGGAGAGAGAGATATGGTGGTTAGATGGATGGAGAGAGAGATATGGTGATTAGATGGATGGAGAGAGAGAGATCATGAGATGGATGGAGAGAGAGATATGATGGTTAGATGGATGGAGAGAGAGATATGGTGGTTAGATGGATGGAGAGAGATATGATGGTTAGATGGATGGAGAGAGAGATATGGTGGTTAGATGGATGGAGAGAGAGATATGGTGGTTAGATGGATGGAGAGAGAGATATGGTGATTAGATGGATGGAGAGAGAGAGATCATGAGATGGATGGAGAGAGAGATATGATGGTTAGACGGATGGAGAGAGAGATATGGTGGTTAGATGGATGGAGAGAGATATGATGGTTAGATGGATGGAGAGAGATATGATGGTTAGATGGATGGAGAGAGAGATATGGTGGTTAGATGGATGGAGAGAGAGATATGATGGTTAGATGGATGGAGAGAGATATGGTGGTTAGATGGCTGGAGAGAGAGATGATGGTTAGATGGATGGAGAGAGAGAGAGATGATGGTTAGATGGATGGAGAGAGAGAGATGATGGTTAGATGGATGGAGAGAGAGATGATGGTTAGATGGATGGAGAGAGAGATGAATGTTAGATGGATGGAGAGAGAGATGATGGCTAGATAGATGGAGAGAGAGAGAGAGAGAGAGAGAGAGAGAGAGAGAGAGAGAGAGAGAGAGAGAGAGAGAGAGAGAGAGAGAGAGAGAGAGAGAGACCTCAGGAAGACATGAAAGAACAGAGAGAAATATTGCGAGTTTTCCTTCAAATCAAAATCGACTCTTTGTGCCCTTCCCACCCCAATGTAGAAGATGAATTAGGAAAATGTCCCTTTGCCCCATTTTCCTTGCTTTTTTTTTTAATCCATTCAGAGAGCCAAGAACAAAAGAGGGATTTTCCAGTATCGGTTAGGTCTATTTATTCACCCCGATCCCTGAAAGCTTTAATGATGGCAAATTATTCACACTATGGTGGTATCTTACTCAGGCATTCACATCCATGATCTCATCTGCAGCTAAGAGGGGAGGGTTGTGTTGAAGCAGGCACCCCACGCTCTCGATACACCAAAGCACCCCTGCAACTACAAATCCCATCCTCCCTCCCTGCCAAGGGGAATTGCGGCCCCCAAATTCCTGGCCTCTCTCTACCCTGGGGGGGAGGGGTCGAACCTTGCAAAGCATCCTCCCTCCCTCCCTCCCCGCATCAAAAGCAACAAGAAAGAGAGAATAGATAGTAAGTACATTGACGGTTTTTACAACCGCATTTAATCGGGATTTGTAGTGAAAAGGAAAAAGACGTCAGCAGCGCATCCTATTTGTACGCTGCTAGGCATGTTTTCACCACGCGTTCGTGCCCCCTCTCTCAATGTAAACTTTTTCTATTTTAGTATATTTATTTTATTATAAAAGGTAAAATACAAAACAGAAAAACAAAACAAAACAAAAACAGGTGGACTTTCTACGTGCTAAATACAATAACAGATGGTTAACAGAGGGATTTGGTTAGCATAATGTTTAGCTTAACCTGTTGACTGCTCTTTCTTCCATCTCTCTCTCTCTCTCTCTCTCTCTCTCTCTCTCTCTCTCTCTCTCTCTCTCTCTCTCTCTCTCTCTTTCTCATCTTTCTCTCTCCTGTCTCCTGTCTCCTATCCATCTATCCATCCATCCATTCATCTATCATCTCTCTTTCTCTCTTCTGTCATCTATCTATCTATCTATCTATCTATCTATCTATCTATCTATCTACTATCTACTATCTCTTTCTCTCTCTCTCTCTCTCTCTCTCTCTCTTTCTCATCTTTCTCTCTCCTGTCTCCTGTCTCCTATCCATCTATCCATCCATCCATTCATCTATCATCTCTCTTTCTCTCTTCTGTCATCTATCTATCTATCTATCTATCTATCTATCTATCTATCTATCTATCTATCTATCTATCTATCTATCTATCTATCTACTATCTACTATCTCTTTCTCTCTCTCTCTCTCTCTCTCTCTCTCTCTCTCTTTCTCATCTTTCTCTCTCCTGTCTCCTGTCTCCTATCCATCTATCCATCCATCCATTCATCTATCATCTCTCTTTCTCTCTTCTGTCATCTATCTATCTATCTATCTATCTATCTATCTATCTATCTATCTATCTATCTATCTATCTATCTATCTATCTATCTATCTACTATCTACTATCTCTTTCTCTCTCTCTCTCTCTCTCTCTCTCTCTCTCTCTCTCTCTTTCTCATCTTTCTCTCTCCTGTCTCCTGTCTCCTATCCATCTATCCATCCATCCATTCATCTATCATCTCTCTTTCTCTCTTCTGTCATCTATCTATCTATCTATCTATCTATCTATCTATCTATCTATCTATCTATCTATCTATCTATCTATCTATCTATCTACTATCTACTATCTCTTTCTCTCTCTCTCTCTCTCTCTCTCTCTCTCTCATCTTTCTCTCTCCTGTCTCCTATCCATCTATCCATCTATCCATCTGTCCATCCGTCCATCCATCCATCCATCCATCCATCCATCCATCCATCCATCCATCCATCTATCTATCTATCTATCTATCTATCTTCTGTCATCTATCTATCTATCTATCTATCTTACTATCTATCTATCATCTCTTTCTCTCTTCTGTCATCTATCTATCTATCTATCTATCTATCTATCTATCTATCTATCTATCTTCTGTCATCTATCTATCTATCTATCTATCTTACTATCTATCTATCATCTCTTTCTCTCTTCTGTCATCTATCTATCTATCTATCTATCTATCTATCTATCTATCTATCTATCTTCTGTCATCTATCTATCTATCTATCTATCTTACTATCTATCTATCATCTCTTTCTCTCTTCTGTCATCTATCTATCTATCTATCTATCTATCTATCTATCTATCTATCTATCTATCTATCTATCTATCTATCTATCTATCTAGCTATCCATCCATCCATCCATCCATCCATCCATCCATCCATCCATCCATCCATCCATCCATCCATCCATCCATCCATCCATCCATCTATCATCTCTCTTTCTCTCTTCTGTCATCTATCTATCTATCTATCTATCTATCTATCTATCTATCTATCTATCTATCCATCTCTTTTCTCTTCTGTCATCTATCTATCTATCTATCTATCTATCTATCTATCTATCTATCTATCTATCTATCTATCTATCCATCTATCCATCTTTCTATCAATCAATCAATCAATCAATCAATCAATCTATCTATCTATCTATCTATCTATCTATCTATCTATCTATCTATCTATCTATCTATCTATCTATCTATCTATCTAATCTCTCTCGCTCTCTCGCTCCCTCCGTGTGTGTGTGTGTGTGTGTGTGTGTGTGTGTGTGTGTGTGTGTGTGTGTAAAAGGGGAAGAGAATTTCCTGTTTTTTTTTTCCTTTTTTTCCAGCGTCCAGCCGGGCTGGATTCTATATGTTAAATTTATTTGGTATTTGGATCAATGGACACTTTTCAAGTGCTTTTAATTTGGGTTCCCTTCCGAAATTTGCTTTCCTGGCTGGGGCTGACCAGGTGCGACTTGCCGGGGCATGTCTGGCTTTGTTCGTAGGAAGGTGAGGCAAGTTAAAAGTTAAACTCCAGGAAAGGAATGTGATGCCTTTGGAGTGACTCCGGGTTTAATCACTAGGAATTGGCGCCAGGCGAGGTGGATGTCACCTTTGGACGGGCCGTTGCGTCATAAATGAAGATGATGAAAAAAATATAATAACAATAATCAAAGGTGCTGTTTGTTGGGTGCTTCCCCCGATAATTTTTGATTCAGGGTGTGTGCCAGATGGGATGGGATTGTCCAATTCTTTTCAATTGAAAAGAAAACTTTATTTTCTTTTCTTTTTTAAAAAATCCTCTCCAAGCCACGACCCATGGCAATTTGAGAGACTATAGTGAAATTGCATTCATATAAACAGCGGCAGTTTATAAAGATTTAATAGGTATACTATAAACAGAAATGGAATATATTCTTTCCCGCAGCCAAAGAGAGAGATAGAGATGGTTGCATTAATTGTTTTATCCAAAGGAAAGAAGATACTTCATTTTGGTTTTAATTTGGACATCACTTCTGATTTTTGCGCTTGTAACGGAAAGAAGAAAGCGTTGATTCTGCTTTTGCTGATAAGATAGGTCTGTTCTAATAGAAATCGCTACTATATATGATTGTCTAAAAGTAAAAAAAAGTTGAGGTTGTAGTTTTATTAACTTCGCCTGGACTAAAGAGAGTTGGAAGTCAGTACCTCTTTTTTTCCCTTCCTTCCTTCCTTCCTTCCTTCCTTCCTTCCTTCCTTCCTTCCTTCCTTCCTTCCTTCCTTCCTTCCTTCCCCTTTCTCTTTCTTTCTTTTTTCTTTCTTTCTTTCTTTCTTTCGTTCATTCTTTCTTTCTTCCTTTCTTTTCTTTTCTTTCTTTCTCTCCTTTTACACCACACTTTCCTTTCCCCTTTTCCTTCCTGTTTCCCATTATTTTTATTTTCTTTGTGTCTTTTATTCCGATAAAACCAATACAATTTTCAAACAGAGAATGACACACCTGGCATCAAGCCATGATTTCTCAAACGCCAGCAGCCCTCAACTTACAATTGTTCCTTTAGTGACCATTTGAAGTTACAACGGCACTGGAAAAAAGTGACTTATGGCCGGTCCCCATCATAGCACCCCCAGGGTCCACATAATCAATATTTGGACACTTGACAACTGGCTTGTATTGAGAACAGAATGGGATTCAAAAAATGTTACTACCGGTTCTGTGGGCGTGGCTTGGTGGGCGTGGTGTGGCTTGGTGGGCGTGGCAGAGGCAGGATACCGCAAAATCTCCATTCCCTCCCCACTCCAGGGGAAGGATACCGCAAAATCTCCATTCCCTCCCCACTCCAGGGGAAGGATACTGCAAAATCTCCATTCCCTCCCCACTCCAGGGGGAAGGATATTGCAAAATCTCCATTCCCTCCCCACTCCAGGGGAAGGATACTGCAAAATCTCCATTCCCTCCCCACTCCTGGGGGAAGGATACTGCAAAATCCCCATTCCCTCCCCACTCCAGGGGAAGGATACTGCAAAATCCCCATTCCCACCCCACTCCAGGGGAAGGATACTGCAAAATCCCCATTCCCTCCCCACTCCAGGGGAAGGATACTGTAAAATCCCCATTTCCTCCCGATCAACTGGGACTCGGGAGGCAGAGAATAGATGGGGGCGGGGCCAGTCAGAGGTGGTATTTACCGGTTCTCCGAACTACTCAAAATTTCCACTACCGGTTCTCCAGAATTGGTCAGAACCTGCCGAATCCACCTCTGGAACAGATGTAGTGTATTAGGGTCGCGTAACCACCATTTGCATCCTTCCTAGTCAGTTTCCAATAAGCCAAGTCAATAGGGGAAACCAGATTCACTTAATGACCGTTTTATTCACGTAACATCTGCAGTGGTTTGCTTAAACAAAAAAAGATCATAAAAAATTGGCCTTGACTCGCTTAACAAACGCCACGCTTAGCAATGAAAATTCTGGTCGCGCTTACGGTCATAACCGGAGGACTACCCATAATTCATGAGGGTTGGAGAACATGCTAAGCCATCAAACATGGCTGACGACCAACAACGCGTGGCTTTTCACAACCCATTTAAGCAAACAGTGGTAGTTTAGTAATTATGGAGTTAGCAGAAATTTATTTATTATTTATTTATTTGAATGGATTTCTATGCTGCCCAACTCCCGGAGGGACTCTGGCTGGCTCACAACATATTAGAATCCATTACAAAATATAAAAGACAACAATTGAAAAATATAAAAAATACAAAGTACAAAAGTTAAAAGAGTATCTCACAATCACAAACAAGGGGGGAGACCCATATCTAATCTACTTGGTCCCACTTTCACCCCGCCTGCCGGAAGAGCCAAGTTTTTATTGCTTTCCGGAAGGCCAGCAGGGTGGGGATGGTCCTGATCTCTGGGGGAAGCTGGTTCCACAGGGAGGGAGCTCCCACAGAGAAGGCCCTCCCCCTCGGCCCCGCCAACCGACATTGTTTGGTCGATGGGACCTGGAGGAGGCCGACTCTGTGGGCCCTGACCGGTCGTAGGGAGGTATGCGGCAGGATGCGGTCCCGAAGGTAACCTGGCCCTGAGCCATGTAGGGCTTTAAAGTTAACGACCAACACGTTAAATTGGATCCGGAGACTAATGGGCAGCCAATGCAGCTGGCGGAGGATCGGTGTTACGTGGGTTGTATCTAGGTACACCCACCACAGCTCGCGCAGCTGCATTTTGCACCAATTGGCAGTCGCCGGACACTCTTCAAGGGTAGCCCCATGTAGAGCGCATTGCAGTAATCCAGCCGTGAGGTGATAAGGGCATGAGTGACTGTGAGAAGTGCCTCCTTCTCCAAGTAGGGTCGCAATTGGTGCACAAGACGTACCTGTGCACCAATTGTGCAAATGGCCAAATTGACTGCTTTGATCAAATTAAAAATGAATAAATAATACAATTCCTTTTGTTTCTACTTGGAAACCATTTCTGGGCTTTGTGCTTGAGGAAGGAAAAAAATGAAACTTCAATTAGATAGGTTTGTTGCTACAGAAATGGGTAGTTTATGTTATTATGTAAAAGTAAAAAAGTTGAGGTGTGATGTTATTATCTTATTCCACTGCTCCGAAGAGTCGGAAGTCAACCTCTTTTCTTTCTTTGTCCTACACTTTTCCCTTCCCTGTTCCCTCCCCTATTTACCTAACTATTTTCTTTTTGTACTTTTGTATTATATATTATAAACTAATGCAAAATAACAAATGCTAGTTTAGTACACGTGAAGGTGGCCGGCTCCTCTGAGAGACAAAAGCTAAGATGATGCTAACTATAACGTTTGGAGAAACTAAACAATTTGCCAAATTTCAATTCCACGGAGTTTTGTGTCCTGGATTGTGGGATGCATTTCGTAAGTTAACCCACTTGAGGTACTTCGATTCGCAAATGGTTGCCCTGCAATGGGCTGTTTTGCCCAGTTAAAGGTTACAAGAATGAGAATTTTAGTAGCATCTGGACGGTTTAGCAATGATGCCTCCATCCTGGCCTGTAGAATTATCTCTTTATGCACCCTCCAAAAAGCAGATTTCCCTCTTAGGACCTGCAAGTACTGGCAGATGAAATGGGTGTATATGTGTGTGTGTGGAGGGGGGAATTAAGCCAGTTAGGACCGGTTTGGGTGAATCAAATGTTAATTTTACATCTGGTTCACCGAACTGGTAGTTGCAAGGACTGGCTGACTCCGCTCACCCCGTCCCTCCCAGGAGTCTCCACGCGGCCTATTTTGGATGCGAGGTAAGTGCAGGGCCTGCGCGGAGGCTCTGGGAGGGTGAAAAACGGGCCTACCGGAAGTACCGGAAGTACGGAAACGAGCCCGTTTCCGGCCTCCAGCGCTTGGGAAGGACGAAAATGTCTTCCCCGCCATGGTGCAGGAGGTTGAGTAGGCCACGCCCTCATGGCCACGCCCACCCAGCAACCGGGCAGAGAACCAGTTGCTAAAATTGTTCAATCCCACCCCTGGTGTGTGTGTGTGTGTGTGTGTGTGTGTGTGTGTGTGTGTGTGTGTGTGTTGTTTTAAAGCAGTGTTTTTTTTTCAACTTTGGGCACTTTAAGTTGGGTGGACTTCAACTCCCTAGAGCTGGCTGGGGAATTCTGGGAGTTGAAGTCCACCCATCTTAAAGTGCCCAAAGTTGAAAAAAAACCCACTGCTTTAAAATAACAGCATTTATGGCTTCTAACAAGGTGGGGAAAGGCCTCATCTGCAGCCCTGCGTTAAAAAGGAGACAAACTAATCCATAAAATGTTTTTGTGCGCCTTTGGCAAAGAACTCCGACTCTACGGATCAGGGATGAGGGATTTTGCGTCGCCACCCAGGAAAAAGCCCAGCGTGAGAACCAGGAAAAGGGGTGCTGGTCTCTATTCTGAATTTTCGTTATAAGAGGTGGATTGTGGGCTGGCTCATTTGTATAAGTATAGTTTCAGGATAAGAGCTAAGGTTGTGCGTCTGCAACGCCTTGTGTGGGCAGCAATTGGGTTGTACTTTCCCTGGGAAATTACAGTAAATAGGAGAGAGAGAAAATTGTCCATGGGTGTGCTTTCTTTCTTTCTTTCTTTCTTTCTTTCTTTCTTTCTTTCTTTCTTTCTTTCTTTCTCTTTCTTTCTTTCTTTCTTTCTTTCTCTTTCTTTCTTTCTTTTCTTTCTTTCTTTCTTTCTTTCTTTCTCTCTTTTTTCTTTCTTTCTTTTCTTTCTGTCTCCCTTCCTCCCTCCCTTCCTCCCTCCCTCCCTCCTTTCTTTCTTTCTTTTTCTTTCTTTCTCTTTCTTTCTTTCTTTCTTTCTTTCTTTCTTTCTTTCTCTTTCTTTCTTTCTTTTTCTTTCTTTCTTTCTTTCTTTCTTTCTCTCTTTTTTCTTTCTTTCTTTTCTTTCTGTCTCCCTTCCTCCCTCCCTTCCTCCCTCCCTCCCTCCTTTCTTTCTTTCTTTTTCTTTCTTTCTTTCTTTTTCTTTCTTTCTTTCTTTCTTTCTTTCTTTCTTTCTTTCTTTCTTTCTTTCTTTCTTTCTTTCTTTCTTTCTTTCTTTCTTTCTTTCTTTCTTTCTTTCTTTCTTTCTTTTTCTTTCTTTCTTTCTCTCTTTTTCTTTCTTTCTTTCTTTCTTTCTTTCTTTCTTTCTTTCTTTCTCTGTCTCTATTTCTCTTTTTTCCTTTTTTCTTTCTTTCTTCTCTCTCTGTCTCCCTTCCTCCCTCCCTCCCTTCTTTCTTTCTTTCTCTTTCTTTCTTTCTTTCTTTCTTTCTTTCTTTCTTTCTTTCTTTCTTTCTCTTTCTTTCTTTCTTTTTCTTTCTTTCTTTCTTTCTTTCTTTCTCTCTTTTTTCTTTCTTTCTTTTCTTTCTGTCTCCCTTCCTCCCTCCCTTCCTCCCTCCCTCCCTCCTTTCTTTCTTTCTTTTTCTTTCTTTCTTTTTCTTTCTTTCTTTCTTTCTTTCTTTCTTTCTTTCTTTCTTTCTTTCTCTCTTTTTCTTTCTTTCTTTCTTTCTCTCTTTTTCTTTCTTTCTTTCTTTCTTTCTTTCTTTCTTTCTTTGTCTCTATTTCTCTTTTTTCCTTTTTTCTTTCTTTCTTCTCTCTCTGTCTCCCTTCCTCCCTCCCTCCCTCCCTTCTTTCTTTCTTTCTCTTTCTTTCTTTCTTTTTGTCTCTGCCTCTCTCTCTCTCTCTCTCTTTCTTTCTGTCTCTCTCTCTGTTTCTCTCTCTCTCTTTCTTTTTTTCTTTCTTTCTTTCCTCTCTCGCTGTCTTTCTTTCTTCCTCTTCCTCTTCCTCTTCCTCTTCTTCTTCCTCTTCCTCTTCCTCTTCCCCTTCCTTCCTTCCTTCCCTTCCCTTCCCTTCCCTTCCCTTCCCTTTCCTTTCCCAACATTTCAAAAATGGCTCAGAAGCCACTGGAGATTATAACAGGTTTTTTTGGGAGGTCATCAAGAACCAAAAACGAACCAATTTTTCAGGGTTTATATCTCTGGGGACAAAGCAAGAGTTCCCCCCCCCCCGTTCCGTAACCTCCAAATGGTAAGAGTACAGGTTCCATCATCCTCTGCCACAGACTGTCTGGAAATGATGGGTGCTGAATTCAAAAGCAGCCCACCTTGCATTAGCACTACATTGTGTTGGAATTCGCGCACTGCAGACGAAGGAGGAGGTGGAGAATCACACATCCGTCCCGCAGAATATGGCTTACCTTTGCAGGGATATATTGGAGTATTTTGTCTGAAGTGGCATCTCGCTCGTGCTCCGCTTCAAACCCAAAAAGCCCCGCCAGTTTTTTCTTGCTCTCTTGTCTGAAAGGCAATAAAAGAAGGCCACAAAAAAAAAGATCAAGGCGAGCAAACAAAGGGAACCAGGAAGGCATTTGGTGGTGGTGGGGGAATGGGAATGAGCAATATATTTTATCACTAGGCTCATCAATGTTTGCAACTCACCAACCATCAAAAATGCGAAAAGGAATGAGGGACCTTGCCCAAACTTTGCTGACTTGTTCAGGTTGAACTATAGAGAGCCTAGCCAGTTTGAGGAAGAGGGGGAGGGGAGGGGAGAGGGGAGAGGGGAGGAGAAAGGAGGAAGAGAGGAGGAGAGAGAAGAGGGGAGGGGAAGGAAAGGGAAGGGAGGAGAGGAAGGAAGGAAGGAAGGAAGGAAGGAAGGAAGGAAGGAAGGAAGGAAATAACTGAATAACAGAGTTGGAAGGGACCTTGGAGGTCTTCTAGTCCAACCCCCTCCTCAAGCAGAATACTCTATACCATCCTAGAAAAATGACTGTCCAATCTCTTCTTTAAAACCTCCAGTGATTGAGCAATCACAACTTCTGAAGGCAAGCCATTCCATTGATTGTTTTGTCAAAAAATGTCTTCTTATTTCTAGTTCTAAAAGTGAAGGAAGGAGAAAGAGAAGGAAGGAAGGAAGGAAGGAAGGAAGGAAGGAAGGAAGGAAGGAAGGAAGGTCTTAAGACAAAGTGGTGACACCAGTCTCAGGGAAGAGCAATAGCGTGAGTATTGCATACATGCTAATAGGTATTGCATAATATATTTTTACTTATTACTGAATTAACCTCCATTCTGGATTTGTAGTAACTCACTCAACCATAAAACCCAACTAGGCCAACATACATACCTCAATTAAAGTGAAAAACTAACCTGCTTTAAGCATGTACTGTGTTTTTACCCAACCTAGATATGGGCCTGATGCAAAACTATGACTAAAATATAAATATTCCTGTAGGCAATTCTTAGTGGTCTTCTCCCCACCCCCCTGCAAGTAGTTCCTGACACAGTTTACCGTATTTTTCGTACTATAAGACGCACCGGTGTATAAAACGAACCAAGATTTTGAAGAGGTAAGTAAAAAAAAAGTTTTTGCCCTCCCTGGCCCCCAGGAGCACTCTGCAGGCCTCCCAAACCCTCTGCGTGCCCCATTTTTTGCAAAAATGGGCTCGTTTTCACCTGTTTTTGGAAAAAAATGGGGCACACAGAGGGTTTGGGAGGCCTGCAGTGTGCTTCTAGAGCAGTGGTTCTCAACCTTCCTAATGCCGCGACCCGCGACCCCATCACGTCCCACCCCGCCACCGTGCCCGCTACCGCGACCCCCACCCTGCGCCACCATTTGGGTTCTTTTACCCTCTGCGCATGTGCAAAGCGTTCTGCGCATGTGCAGAGTGTAAAAGAACCCAAATGGCAGCTTCCGGGTGAAGTCTCCCGACCCTTGTGAAAGGGTTGTTCGACCCCCAAAGGGATCGCGACCCCCAGGTTGAGAACCGCTGTTCTAGGGGCTGGGGGAAGGCAAAAACGCCCCTGTTTTTGTGGAAAATGACCCATTTTTCACCCGTTTTTCACAAAAACGGGGGCGTTTTTGCCTTCCTCCAGCCCCCGGAAGCATTCTGCAGGCCTCCCAAACCCTTTTCATTTTTGCGAAAAATGGGCCCATTTTTCACAAAAATGGGATAAAGGGTTGTGGGGCTTCGGGAGGCCAAAAATGGCTGTATTAGGTGTGTAAGACACACCAACATTTCCACCCTCTTTTTAGGGGGGAAAAAGGTGCGTCTTATACTCCGAAAAATACGGCAGTTCCTGAATTCCAACCAGGTAGTTGGAAGCAGCATAATAAAATAAGCAGCAAATTAAAAAGGCACTCCCCCCCCCCATATTCTAACCACCAACATTAAAATCAGTGACTTTGTGTGGTGAATTTGTTTGGCATGGCCCACATTCCAACATAGGTAGTAGATGTGCGTCTTTGGCCCTTCCAAAAAATACTACCGCTAAAATGCAATTTTTTTAATATGACAGCACGGGAAAGCGAAGAACACAACACCACATGCCATAAATTGACAGTGATCGGATCTGGGTCGCCTAAATCCCATTGACCACTAGGGGGCAGCATTACCTTGGTTTCTTTTCCTCTAAGTTGCCCCCTAGTGGTCATTGAGATTTTGGCAACCCAGATCTGAGAGTCTTAATAAATCACAACTATCAAAAATTATTTAGGGCAATGAGCTTTCCTATTGACATTATAAATAATGATTAAACATTCCCCTTTGTTCTTAGTAGGAGTCAATTTTAGGTGATCGTGGCAGGATTAAAAAGAGTCTTATCTCCCACTCCTTTGAGATCAGGGAAAGATTTTAAACCTTGATTGTCAAGAAACTGGCCACATCTAAAAGGGATCAGACTTCTGATCGGTTCCTATCAGTCTGTGTCAATCTTTCCTAGCCCATCAAAAAGGATGAGAACTGAAGCTACACAACCAAAACATTAACAAAGCAACAAAACAAAATGAGTCAACTTTCAGTATGACGTCATCTCATTTCCCTATCCAGTTTACCAGAGAACACAGGGACCGATTGATAATATTTACAAACAAAGCAAAACTAAGATCAATGCAGGACTCCCTGAGTCCTTCGGGAGTTGGGAGGCATATAAGAATAACAAAATAAATAAATAAATAAATAAATGCAGCCGTTTGATTGGAAAAGGGACCCATTCATTGGGAAAGGGAAACTGAAACACACACACACACACACACAACACACACACACACACACACACACACACACACAATTTTCCATGTTCCCTGTGCCCGTAATTTTAGCAATTCCTTTCTGAGATGGTCTTGACTCTTCGGGGAACAAGTTCCACCCCAAGTTTGCAAAACGACCGTCCTCGTTTTAAATCCCATTTTGCAAAGAGGGAATTGAAAGCGTGCCGCTTTCCTTCAAACACAGTTTCACAATTCCTCGTAGCAACGTCACAAAAAAGAAACAAGGCCCCACGTCTTGCCACCGAGCAGGGCACAATTGAAATCAGGTCTTCTATTCGGCTGTGTTTTTTAAAAGCACATCCACACGGCCTGTGGATTGCACTTTTTTTTTTTGCAATGTGGGAACATGTGGAAAACTGGACTTTCCATATAGATGGGGAAATATTTTCCAGTGCCCACAGCCAACTCTAATTCATACTGTCCTTTAAAAGCAGTTGCCTGCACACACACACACACACACACACACACACACACACACACACACACCAGAGTGACAGAGAGCCCAGCTATCTGGTTACTTAGGCGTCTAACAATTCGAAGCTGACACTTGGTTCCCCTCACATAATTTTGGCCATCCATAATTTTCAAACTGGGTAAGAAAAAAAATATCCTAGGTGCCCTGCTATTTTTATATTACTAGCCACGCCATGCATTGTGCTAGCTGGGGATGATGAAATTTGTAGTCCGACCTCTCCAGGGGGGCGGGGCGGGGGCAAAATAACAAGCAGGCCCAACGACAACTGACAGGTTTTTGTGGGGTTTTATCAAGGTTTAGTTTCGTAAAAGCAAAAAAAAACAAAATCGCTCTTTTAACACCGCCCTGATTTTAAGAAGAGGGGGGTTGGACTAGATGACCTACAAGGTCCCTTCCGACTCTATTAGATCTGTTAGAATCTGATGTTTGCTAAAACAGAACAGGGTCCAGTGGAAATTGACACACGCTTCAGAATGCAAGAGGCTTTCCAGTTTCACTCAGTCCCCCTGTGCAATTAAATTAGTCAGCTATGACAAGGAATATGCAGGTCGAGATATGTTTCTTTTTCCCACGCTGTGCAAAAGCAGGTACATTTTTTTAAAAAAACAAACCCACTATGAAATAATAATTAGGTATTAATTAGGTATTACTTACAGTGACTTTGGGTGGTGAGTACAACTTTGTAGATATGCATATAGTCAGAGAGAGAGAGAGAGAGAGAGAGAGAGAGAGAGAGAGAGAGAGAGAGAGAGAGAGAGAGAGAGAGAGAGAGAGAGAGAGAGAGAGATTTAAAAGGGAAGAGAAAAGCCAAATACTTTTTCAAGATTTCTTTAAATGCTTTTCTTCCGTCTGGTCTACAAATTTTCTTTTTTTGGGGGGACAACCCCCCTCCCCACTAATGCAGTTCTGAATCTTCTCGCAATTGCAGGAAATATTTAGGATTATAAATAACTTAGAAGGATCTGGGGGAAGAAAGAGGTGTATTTTTAGCCAGTCTCTATTATAAGCAAAGAGAAGGGACCACAAAAGTTTGCATTCTAGGTTAACTTGAATTGTGTGTGTGTGTGTTTTTTCTACTGAAAAAGCACGGTTACAACAGAAGCGTACATCCTAGGCAACAGATAAAGCCCTTAATAAGGAATAAGCCCCATTGAGCACAAGGGGTAAAAGCCCCACAGATCGGTATGGTACATTTTGAATGCGTGGGACTCCCAATTTCCCAGCGGGACAGCCTTTGGAAAAACGCCTAAAATTAACGTTGTCTAAGGGGCAACGCACACAGAAGTGATAGAAACAAAAGACGGATTAAAATACAAACTTTTGCCCCCCCCCTTTCTTCTTCTCTGCGGAAATCAACTTTTTAAAAAATAAAGAAAGAAAGAATCTGCAGTCAAACTACGTTCTTCCCGATCCGGGAGGGGATCATATTATTCTGCGAATATTTGGGAGATATAAATCCTTGGGAAGAATGACACGCGCAGCCGAAACCCTTTGAGAAGAAAAGAAAAAGAAAGAAAAGAAGGAAGGAAGGAAGGAAAGGAAAGGAAAGGAAAGGAAAGGAAAGGAAAGGAAAGGAAAAAAGGAAGGAAGGAAGGAAGGAAGGAAGGAAGGAAGGAAGGAAAGAAAGAAAGAAAGAAAGAAAGAAAGAAAGAAAAGAAAGAAAGAAAGAAAGAAAGAAAGAAAGAAGGAAGGGGAAGGGAAGGAAAGGAAAGGAAAGGAAAGGAAAGGAAAGGAAAGGAAAGGAAAGAGGAAGGAAGGAAGAAGGAAGGAAGGAAGGAAGGAAGGAAGGAAGGAAGGAAGAAGGAAGGAAGGAAAGAAAGAAAGAAAGAAAGAAAGAAAAAAGGAAAGGAAAGGGAAAGGAAAGGAAGAAGGAAGGAAGGAAGGAAGAAGAAAGGAAGGAAAGAAAGAAAGAAAGAAAAAAGGAAAGGAAAGGAAAGGAAAGGAAAAAGGAAGGAAGGAAGGAAGAAGGAAGGAAGGAAAGAAAGAAAGAAGGAAAGGAAAGGAAAAAGGAAGGAAGGAAGGAAGGAAGGAAGAAGGAAGGAAAGAAAGAAAGAAAGAAAGAAGGAAAGGAAAGGAAAGGAAAAAGGAAGGAAGGAAGGAAAGAAAGAAAGAAAGAAAGAAAGAAAGAAAGAAAGAAAGAAAGAAAGAAAGAAAGAAAGAAAGAAAGAAAGAAAGAAAGAAAGAAAGAAAAGGAGACACACAGAGGGAGAGAGAGAGAGAGAGAGAGAGAGAGAGAGAGAGAGAGAGAGAGAGAGAGAGAGAAACTCTCCGAGAAAAAGACGGAAAGGAAGAGTTTGAACGGGGCAAAGAAAAACTCTTGGCAGGCAAGATACTCACTCTTTTTTGAAGGAAGGTCTCCTAGAGAAAGAATATCGGAATCGGCCGGGCGCTTGGGGAACGCAAGCCATGTTCCCCATCTCCGAAGTCGGGGCCAAGAAGAATCCCGGCGCAGCGTCGAAAGGAAGAAGCAAAGAGGCGAACTGTGTGGGAGCCCCCGGGCGCCCGGGTGCGAAACCGAGAAGGTGTGTGGCTTTTGTTGGGGTGTGTGTGTGTGTGTGTCATGCGAGGCTTCCTCACTTCCGTCTCCGACGGAACGATCCTCTGGGCGTGTGTGTGCTTGGGAAGAAAGAAACCAAGCCTTTTGACCAAGGAATCATTTCGGGTGCTCACTTCCTGAGAACTGACAACAGCAGGCACACACACAGGCGTACCAATGAGCGTGCAAACACACACACACACACACACACACACACACACACACACACACACACACACACACACAGAGAGAGAGAGAGAGAGAGAGAGAGAGAGAGAGAGAGAGAGAGAGAGAGAGAGAGAGAGAGAGAGATTGACTGTTTGTTGTGGCTGCTATTTTTCCCCAGGGAACTGGGGGGATTTTTCTAAAGACCCATTCCAGGCCCCCAACTTTTTTACCTGTAAGAGAGACAAATTGGCTTGAAAAAACCTGGGAAAAGACCACATCCGTT
>JALIGW010000011.1:19963880-20086380 GCA_023053685.1 Diadophis punctatus similis | reverse complement strand
GTTTGAATCTATTGTGTGCTCGTGTGTTGTTGCGGTTGAAGCTGAAGTAGTCATTGACAGGTAGGACATTGTGGTAGATGATTTTATGAACTACATTTAGGTCAGATCGAAGGCGACGAAGTTCTAAGCTATCTATGCCCAAAATTTCAAGTCTGGTGGAATAAGGAATTCTGTTAGTATACTTCTGCCAGCAGGGAATTTTGACATGCAACCAGCCAGGGTCGCCAATCCGTGCTGACCATTCCGAACAGACAGACATACCTGGCATGGAAAGTCATTCATGTCTCTAATCCCATTTTGGACCGGATCCCGTTGGCTGGAAGCAGTTACCTTTATAGCAACCTCTAGGGTCAAACTCAGGGCAGGTTTTAAAAAAAAATAAATAATAAAATAAAACTGAGAATGAGTCAGAGAGTCAAGAAAAATCTAATTTTTATTTATTTTTTATTTTTTATTTTACACACTGGCTTGTATTGCTCATATTTTCCCCCCTTTTGTTAAAGTGCAAAAATTGAGAAACACAAAATAAAGTGGACGTTTTAACGGCACATAAATAAATCCGACACACACATACAGATAAATTAACACATATAACCCCTCCTCAAGGCATCTCCAACCTAGGGTGAATATGCTGGGGATTCGCACATGGATAGATTAGTTTGTACTTCAACAGGAGACAACAAGGAAGATGGGATGGATTTCCTTCCTTCCTTCCTTCCTTCCTTCCTTCCTTCCTTCCTTCCTTCCTTCCTTCCTCCCTCCCTCCCTCCCTCCCTCCCTCCCTCCTTCCCATGGTTGGCAATTGGCTCATATTTGCAACATCCCAAAACTCATATGATCCATCATTTTTGGGTTTTTTTTGGAGGGGGGCAATTTCCATTCTTTCCTTCTGACTTCCAGCAAAAAACCCCCACCCATGGGTGAAAAATGGGACGGCTGCAAAAAAACAACAATGATCTGTTTAACAACCGTAATTCCAGGCTCAATTTTGGTCTTAAACGGAGGACTACCTGTAGTGTAATTCAGGTGGGAAGTTGAAAGCTAGTTTTGAATTAAACTAAAGGGGGGTGGAGGCGGGAAGCAAGGAAGTGAGTGAAAAGGCCTTCAGCAAGGATAAGCCCTGCCAATTCCTTCGTGGTTAAGGCGACCTTATCCGCCATCGTTGCAAAGCCCAGCATCTTTGCTTGCGTTCCAATCTGACGTTGAGGGTTGTAGTATCTCTCTTCCGATTAGCAAAGACACCACCGAAACTCCGTAGCAAAAAGGATGCAACGAACCAATCTCTTAGGCCAGGGCTCCCCAAACTTGGCAATCTTAAAGACTTGTGGACTTCAACTCCCAGAATTCCTCAGCCAGCCATGCCACTTGGCAACTTTAAGACTTGTGGACTTCAACTCCCAGAATTCTGGGAGTTGAAGTCCACGAGTCTTACAATTGCCAAGTTTGGAGAAGCCGTGTCTTGGTCTCTTCTCATCTCCACGAACGAAGTGACTCCTTCATAAGGACATTCTCTGCAAAAGCATCTTCTCCCACCGCCCCAAAAGGAAGACCCCCAGGGACCCACCCAAACAAGGCCTTTTCTTTAATTCCTATATTTTCATATTAGGGACGTGAAAGACTTCATCTGACTGGTAACACTTCAGTTGTTCCTTTTCAAGAATTCAGAAGCTGCTTGGGGAAAAAGCAGGTATCTACAGATAAATTACACAGATAAAGGGCAAAAATCCCTGGCATTTGCAACTAGGATAAATTGGGAATATCTGATTTGCGGACCGGAAAGATCTTATAAATGGATGTTATGTATTAAACTGTATGCATTGTTTTCAGTTTGTGTTTCTTGTTTACACACCTTCTAATTTGGTCGATGTGCCGTTTCCATTGTTGGCCATCGCTCAGCCTAATTAAGTAGGGCATTGGACCTAGAATTTTCTCAACCTCCCCAGGTAGCCATAGGGACCCCTCGGCATAATTTCGCGCGGATATTAGGTCTCCTATGGTGAAGGACCTAGTGGTTTGGTTTGGTTTGGTTTGCTATTGTCTTTCGGCGGGTAGTTAGGGTGCAGGCGTTCTAAAACTGAGTGAAGCCTGCGACCCATGAGTAGATCGGCTGGGCTGCGGCCTGTGGCTGTGCAAGGAGTAATATGCTGGGACAGTAGAAATTTTTCCACCCTGGCCTGCCAGTCCCCGGGGCCTAGCCTTCCTAAGGCCTCCTTGATTGATCTCACAAATCGTTCTACAAGACCATTCGTTTACGGGTGGAATGGTGTGGACAGGGCATGGCGGATCCCCAAGTCCGCTAGGAACCCCTCAAATTGAATTGCGCTGAAATGGGGCCCGTTATCGGACACCAGGTAGGCCGTGGGTGGCGAATAGGCGCTGGAGGACCTTGATTATGGCCTCGGCAGAGGTTGAGCCCATTAAAAAGATCTCGACCCACTTGGAATACGCGTCAACCAAAATCATGAAGGTCTGGCCATGAAATCGATATGCAAGCGTGACCAAGGGGCTTTAGGTCAACATCTTCCGATGGAAATATTTTCTACCCCACTTTGGCACAAACAGACGAGAAGGACCCACAGCCTTTGCTCCCCATAGACAACCTGCCCCACTGAAGGACCCCAAAAGCAAAGTGAAGGCACTTCTAAAAAAAAAACACTGTGAAAAGAAATTTCCCCAAATGAATGCAGCTGATCGAACCCTGATAAATGATTCCCACCCCGTTACAGCAGGCAGGGTTTGCAAAACTATGTTTCCGAGTAGAAGGCCGAGCACAATGCCAGACGAGCGAAGAAATACAGATTTACAGAAATTGTTCGTTGGAAACGTCTTTTTGCAAAAAACGCCTTCGAAGCTAAGCCACGATGCTTATAAATCTAAATCATGGATACAGAGAAGCCCAGTCAAGTTGCCCTTTGGATCCCACCTTGGTGGCAAGTAGGCCATGGTTTGTTTTTTTTCTTTCTTCAAATCATGGCTTATATGAACTGTAGGATGTGTGGACTTCAACGCCCAGAATTCCCAGCCGCGGACATATTGGTTGGAGTATTGAAGAAGAAGTGGACCCATAACTCTGGTTTGCTAACAAAATATGGCACCAAGCATTCGACAAGTCTGTTTGATTGTGGCTTATCCAGCTAGGGAAATTGACCGATTGTGGTTCGTAAAGCAGATCCCAGGAGGACATGTTTAATCGTGGCTTGATACATAAACCCCACTTCTGACCCCAAATCCCCCAAACCTGGGGCCAATTTGAAGCAAATTTGAATGAGGAATCTCCAAAATTTGCGAGTTGGACGTTCAGTTCAACCTACCCCAACCTCATCCAGCATTGTTGCGAACTGGCCAGTGAGTGTCACAGTGAAACCAGTAACAAGACAAATAAACCCAACACACAAACAAACGAAACCAAAAAGCCAGGAGCAGCAAAGTGGTAACTGGTAGAATAAAACCAACGAGAAGCATTGGCTGACTTACAAGAGCCTCTGTGTCGTAAGCCTCTCACACAGAATTCTCATTTTTGCATCCAAAAATGGCAAAGATAAAGAGAGATCATCCATACACAGTGGCATCTATCTTCAAGCAACTTCCTTTCCTCTCTCTCTCTCTCTCCCCACCCAATTTTTTTCCACGGCAGGCTAGCTGGCATCCAAGCTGGGCTTTGTAGTCCAAACCCCATCCAAAGTGCGGGGAACGATACAACAACCGGAAGCTTTTCAAGGCAAGTCCTCGAACGTAGTGCATTTTCTTGCTTTCGAAATAACCCTTCCAAAATTAAGTGTCGCCATATGTTACTCTCGGTGAGAATTATTTCTTTTCGACCGCCTTCTTAGTGCTCTGAGAACAAAATCCACGTAAAGCAGTTAATATTATGTAGTTTCCACACTCACTTCCAGGAACGAGCGTGGCAGGATAATACTCCGAAATCAGGCAACTTTTTTTTTAAAGACAGGAATTGCTGGGACAAGGCTCTGGAAGAAAATTCTGGCCCGTTTGAGGTGCCAAAAAGACGAGATGCACAATGCCGAGTTGGTCCATTCAAAAGGAAGGCTGTGATTAGGCCACTCTTGGTTAATCCACCGGGATATTTCCCCCACAAAAGTTTCCCTTCAGTAGATTGCGGCCACGATTTTGGCTTCGCAGTAGATTAACAAAGCGCTTCCCCGCCATTTTCTATCCTGCAAACCCTCCGATTTAAATAATAAATAAGGAAATAAATAAGGAGAAGGCAGGCAGGCAGGCAGGGAGCAGATTGGCTGGCAAAGGTGAGCAAATAAATTATAAAGGCCCCCATCGTCGGCACGCCCAACAACATAAAGCAGGAAAAACCCGAGGCGAGCAGTTAAGGAAATGCTACTGGCACACCTTGAACCGTAAAATCCACTCCACGGGGTCCACAGTAGACCCTCCCCTCTCCCCCCCCAAATCTCCAAACAACTTCGACCTAATTCTTCCCGGTTCAGACAAAGAGCTAAGCCACCCCGTGGAGACAGCTCCAGACACGACGTGCCGGGAAAGATACTAGGAGGATGTCTGAATTGGTGGCCTACAGATGTGGAGAACGTGGAGAAGACCTGTGGATCATCTCAGCCCTGTGTTTCGTGTTAAGGCATCCTTTTCGCTAGACATCGAGGTGAGAGGCCTCCTTTCGCCCGCACACCTTCAACCGTATACTGTTAGGTTTGGTAAGAAGTTTTTTTGGCTAATTGGGATGTTCACAGCTTAAGGTTCTGCAGTTGGCACACACAGCCTACGCGGAATAACTCCACGGTTGGCGTCGTCGGCTTTCGCTCGTTGGCTTTACCTTGATTTTTGCCCTTACCAATCTCGATCCCTTGCATGAGATGGATCCGGCGATCGATGTCCAACCGTGGAACTCGGAGGTTGTGTTGAGTCTGGTCTACGAGAACCAGGCAGCTTCGGTCTAGTTGCGATGAGATCAACAATGGACGCGGAGAGAATTCTCGGTTTTGGCTGTCTTCTTCTCTAGTAGGTCTTTTTAAGGAGACATCCCTCTTGGAGCTGAGCCGACCGTGAGCCCCGGGGAAAGTCTCTGGGTGCAGCACCCCCTTCACAGAGATCGGCTTCCGGAGGGGCCGGACCAAGCCGGCTTTGCGCTCCGACAGACGCTGCAGTCCGGGCGAGGAGGGGGACGGCGGGGTCCTTCGTCAAAGACTCGTCGAGGACACCGAGAGGGTGGGCGAGGACGGGGGCGGGAAGTTGAGGAGCTCCAGCACTGCCACTCCCACGCTGCTGCGCCGGGTGAACATGCACGAGGCCGCCACCCACTTGTTGGTCCGCGGGTTGTACTTCTCGATGGAGTTGAGGCTGGAGCTGCCGTCGTTCCCACCCACGGCGTAAAGCCATCCTTCCATGGCCACCAAGTCATGGGTGCTTCTAAAAAAGAAGAAAGCAAAACGACGGAGTCGGAAGGGACTTTCGACTTCTCTCAAGCAGGAGAACATCTGGCTACGGCTAAACTGTAGCAGTTGGAGCTTCTAACCCTACAGGGCTCACTTAAAATAGGTGGAACGGAGGTGGCTTCAGACTACGCCATAATCTTCCTTCTTCCTACCTCAGCTTTTCTTTATAGCTATCCAACAATCCCATGGATTCATTTTTGGAATCTCAAATGCTTTTCCTCACAATTTTGGAAACGATCAGATGCCTCCCTATCTTCCTAATATTTATTCATTTATTTGCATCCTGCCTTTATTGGTTTTACAAAGAATTCAAGGCGGAGAACATAGCCAACACATTTTTCCTCTTCCTATTTTCCCCACTACTGGAACTAGAGCTCACCGTCTCCTGGTGATTGAGCCAAAGTCACCCCACCGGCTTTCATAACTGAGGCGGGATTAGAACTCACTGTCTCCAGGAGATTGGCCCAAATCACCTACTTTGGTCATCATCCCTAAGGCGGGACTAGAACTCACCATCTCCTGAAAACCGCCTCAAAGTCACCCAGCTGGCTTTCATGTCTAAGGCGGGACTAGAACTCACCGTCTCTAGTTTCTAGGCCAGCACTTTAACCACTAGAGATAGGGCCCAATGTTCAAGTCTGCCAAGATCCTTCTGTATCTTAAGCCTATCTTCTGGAGGGTTGGCTATTCCTGCCAGCTTGGTGTCTTCTGCAAATTTAATGAATTCCCCATATATCCCTTCATCTAAATCGCCTTCCCGCATTGAAATCTCACACACACGCACACACACACACACACATACAGATAGATACCCTGTTTCCCCCCAAAATAAGACATCCCCTGATAATAAGCCCAATCGGGCTTTTGAGTGCATAGCAATAAGGCCAAGCGCTTATTTCAGGGTTGAAAAAAATATAAGACAGGGTCTTATTTTCGGGGAAACACAGTAGATATAGAGATAGAGATAGATATAGATAAGATATATCTATAGAAGAGCCGAGGTGGCGCAGTGGTTAAATGCAGCACTGCAGGCTACTGCTAGTTCAGCAGTTCAAATCTCACCGGCTCAAGGTTGACTCAGCCTTCCATCCTTTCGAGGTTGGTAAAATGAGGACCCAGATTGTTGGGGGCAATATGCTGAACTCTGTAAACCACTTAGAGAGGGCTGGAAAGCACTATGAAGCGGTATATAAGTTTAACTGCTATTGCTATATATAGATAGCTAGATATTGATATAGATATAAGATATCTTTTTCTTTTTCTCTGATATATTTTTTTTCTTTTCTATTTTCTCTACTAATGTTTTCTTTTCTACACTTTGTTATTTTTCTCCTTTCATGTCTTTGCATTAGTTTTTTTTAATCGGTAATGTTTATTAAAAGTACTATGAAGACAACAACCAAAAGCCTGCTTTATCCCAAAAGCTAGCCGGTCCACATTTATTAATATAAAAGAGATTTACTCCCAGAGAATTGCTTGCTCTTCTCCAATGCCTTATCCGATTGCCAAGTCTTTTAGTTCTTCTGACGGGCAATTAGGATCACTTATACTCCAGTTTTTATTTATTTTATTTTTTCTCCTTCCCGTTTTTCAATCTAACCTTTTTACTTTTGGCCGATCAGCTCCATCGCCGTGGAAGCCTTTACCAGCAATAGCACCGCCTGCGATCTTCACAGTGCCTCTTTCCAGTCAGAATTTGGCAAGCCCACACCTCTCTTATTTCCAAGTTAGGATAGGTCCATGAGTTCAGAGTAGATACACACAGGTTGTCCTCGACTTACAATGGTTTGCTTAGTGACCGTTCGAAGTTACAACGGCGCCGGAAAAAAAACCTGACTTATGAACGTTTTTCACACTTGTGACGGTTGCAGCATTCCCATGTGATTTTTCATTCGGGTGTTTGACAACTGACTGTCATGATGGCGAACCTATGGCACGTGTGCCACAGCTGGCACGCAGAGCCCTCTCTGAGGGCACACGAGCCATCGCCCAGCTCAGCTCCACCATGCATGCGCGCGTGCCTCCCACCGGCCAGCTGACTTTCGGGTCTCTGCTGCGCATGCACCGGGGGGGGCAGGGCACGTGTGGGAGATGCGTGGGGGGGGGTCACATGCGCATGCACGGGAGCGGGGAGAATGCGGGTGCTGCAGCACCCCCCTGCACGACCCATTTTTTGGTCCTAGGAGGCTGCAGGGAGGCCTACTAGGCCCAAAACGGGGCGCAGGGGGAGGTCGCACGCACATGCATGGGGGGGCGGGGGAACGCAGGGGGTCATGTGTGCATGCGCGGGGGAGTACGGGGCAGTTATGCACACATGTGTAGGGGGGCTGGGTGCGCAGGGGGGTTGGGTGCGCAGGGGGGCGTTGCACAAGCATTGCATTATGGGTGCTGGCACGCACGCACGCACGCGCGCTTTGGGCACGCGGCAACGAAAAGGTTAGCCATCGCTGCACTAGACCAAACTGGATCTCTAGTATGCTAGAATCTACACATGGGGAGAGAAGGTTCTAGATTTGGATGTGTTTGGAGCAGAACCTTGATTTTCTTCTGTTCTCGCCTCACCGAACGTTTCCCCCTGACTCCATTTATACTTCCTGTGGCATTATTAAAATTCCACGGGTTGTTAACAGGCCAATGCAAAATGCCAGCACTAGATCGCTAGCCAGGACCGACCCCTTCGATTCCGGCAATCCTGCTCACTAGAAACCTGCAAACATTTCTATCTGTTTCCTGACTCCCTTCTGCTAGCAGTGTTTCCCAACCTTGGCAACTTGAAGATGTCTGGACTTCAACTCCCAGAATTCCCCAGCCAGCATTCGCTGGCTGGGGAATTCTGGGAGTTGAAGTCCAGACATCTTCAAGTTGCCAAGGTTGGGAAACACTGTGCTAAAGTGATGGGCTTCGGGTTTTGAGATCTCTCGCTTTCAACATTTAAGAGGGCCAGACCTGGTGGGAAGCGGGGATAACCCGACCATTGGGATGCCGCGATCTTTGGGGCGCTGCTCCCTACCTACGGATGTTCATGGGGGCCACACTTTCCCACGTGTTGGTTTTGGGATTGTAGCGCTCCACTGAGTTAAGGCAACTGGTCCCATCGTTCCCTCCGGCCACATACAGCATCCCTTCCAGGACGGCCACGCCTGCACTACTCCGGCGGCTCAGCATGTTGGCAATTGGTGTCCAGGTGTTGATCTGGCACAGAAGAGAGAAAGGCGAGGTTAAACCCCCCCCCCGAACTCTCAGCTTCCCCCCCCAAAAATTCAGCTTCAAAAAAATTCCTCTCCCACTTTTTTAGAGTTGTAAGAGATACACCTGAGGATCCAGTTTCTTCAGATCTTTCTTTCTTTCTTTCTTTTTCTTTCTTTCTTTCTCTGTTAATTTCTTTCTTTCTTTCTTCCTTTTTTCCTTCCTTCTTTCTCCTTTTCTGTCCTTCCTTCCTTCCTCCTTTCCTTTCCTCCCCTCCCCCTTTCCTTTCTTCCCTTCCCTTTCTTTCCCTTCCCTTCCCTCTTTCTCCTTCTTTCCTTTCCTTTCCTTTCCTTTCCTTCCCCCCTCATTCATTCATTCATTCATTCATTCATTCATTCATTCATTCATCAAATTTATATGGTCACCCATATCACAAAAATGTGATTCTGGGCAACATTCAACTCAATTAAAAAAACTAGTGTACAAAAATATTACGATTAAAAGTTTTAAAAAGCCAGCCAAAAAGAGAAGAGATATTAAGCAAAGAACAGAGGTAAGTATCTCACGGGTCCCCTGGGGTCCTTGATTTACGGGTCACGATCCCAATTGGGACCAGAATTCCTGTTGCTAAACAAGACGCTTAATGTGAGTTGTGCCTGCTTTTATCATGTTTTTGCCATGGTTGTTATGCAAATCACTGCAATTGTTAAGTGAATCACGCGGCCATTAAACAAATCCTGCTTGCCCCCCTTGGCTTTGCAAATGATGATCCTCTCACCCCAGGACTGTTAGGTCCACGCTTAAAGGCCCAATTAAATTGGTTTATAGCTAATTATTCCTATGCATAGGAATCTTCCCAACTAACATTAGCACCTGCTAGAAATTAGCAAAGGCTCAATGGAATTCAAGACAGGTTGGATTTGGTTTGCTTGTGGCTATATAGGGATTCTAGGCTGATACTTCTTTTAACTCCGCCCTCAGATCCTTCTCCTACAACAGGGGTCGGCAACCCGTGGCTCTGGAGCCGCATGTGGCTCTTTCATCCCTCTGCTGTGGCTCCCTGTCGCCGGTCAGCTCCCCAATTGATAGGGCTTTCGGTTAGGACAGGTAGAGGAAAAAGGACGCCGTGCTAGGAGGAGACTCTGTGGTGGGGGAACTGGACTTCCGGTTGGCGGAGGAAAAGGACGCTGCGCCAGGAGGAGACTCTACGGTGGGGGAACCGGACTTCCGGTCGGCAGAGGAAAAGGACGCCGCACTAGGAGGAGACTCTATGGTGGGGGCACCGGACTTCCGGTCAGCTCCAGAATTGAACTGGGGGGTTTCCAGTTACGACTTTTGTGGCTCTTAGTGTTTAAGGTTGCCGACCCCTGTCCTACATCGATGCTACAACCCGTCATCAGTACACCCCAGTTCCCAAGCACCAGAATTTCGATCACAGGACCACGGGAGTACCTCTGCGGTTGGGGTAACTGGTTGTAAAGTCACATGTTTTTCAGTGCCGTTGTAACTTCGAACGGCCACTAAATGAATGTTGAGGGCTACCTGTTCCTCCTCTTCTACTCTAAACTCTCCACCTCTGCCTTGGGGCAAATGCCATCCGAACAGGAGAGGGGGAGTGTGAGAATCCTGGCCCACATTTTGCCTTTCCCCCCACCTTTACCTGCGGTTCGTACTTCTCCACCGTTGCCAGGTGTGATGAGCTGTCGTATCCTCCAACCGCGTAGAGGTTGCCATCTGTGATGGAGAAGAAGGAGGAGGAGGAGGGGAAAAAGTAACTTGCAATAGATCACCCAGTGGCCCACCATCCAGAGTGTCTGTCTACAGGAAGTCCTTGATTTATGACCACAATTGGGACTGGGACTGGATATCTGGTCCTAAGTCATCATGGTTGTAAGTTGAGACGCCGATGTGTCCCTAAATGTTTTTCCGACATTTTTCACGGCAGCCATTTGTTAAACAAATCCATACGCTCCCCTATAACTGTCTACAAAGGACCCAATCTGGCATCCAGCCCTTAACAGAGCTAGATTCTCACAAAAATCTCATTATCAGAAAACAGGGATATTCAAATGAAGATCTTAGTCATTATGAACTGAGTTCTTTCTACCAGCCCTTATTTAACATACTCAAATCTCTTTATTTCTCTTTCTAACTGTATTTCCATCCAAGGTGGAAACCTGGTTAACAGTAGGATAACCAAAGTCTTCTTATTCAAAGCAGTTTTGCAAATAACCACCATTTTATTTTATTTTTTATTTTTTTTATATTTTTTATATTTTTTATATTTTTTATATTTTTTATTTATTTATTTATTTATTTATTTATTTATTTATTTATTTATTTATTTATTTATTTATTTATTTATTTATTTATTTATTTATTTATTTATTTATTTATTTATTTATTATCCGCACTTGTATGCCACCCACTCCAGAGAGACTCTGGGCGGCTCCCCACTATAAGAAATCTACATGCAAAAAATAAATATAGGAAAAAACATGAAAAACAATAATGATTAAAAACATTAAAAACGTTAAAAAAAACAATTAAAAAACCCCATACTATTAATTCATTCCTGGGGCCAAGAGTGCTCGATGTTATATTGAAATCATTGGCCCCATTGGCCTGTCGACAAAGCCAGTTTTTTAACGCTTTTCTGAAGGCTGGCACACTATTAATACTGTAATATTAGCGCTCTGCTCTCGACTAAGAAGTCCACTTTTAAAATCCTAATACACAATTCTGTTTTTGTTTCCTTCAACTAGAGAGGTTCCTATAGGAGCCGAGGTGGCGCAGTGGTTAAAAGCAGCACTGCAACCTTCAGCTGATTGCTAGTTCAGCAGTTCAGCTGTTCAAATCTCACCAGGCTCAAAGTTGACTCAGCCTTCCATCCTTCCGAGGTGAGTAAAATGAGGACCCAGATTGTTGGGGGCAATTGGCTGACTTTTTAAACAGCTTAGAGAGGGCTGTAAAGCACTATGAAGCGGTATATAAGTCTAAGTGCTATTGCTATAATAAGAGCTGAGGTGGCGCAGTGGTTAAATGCAGCACTGCAGGCTACTGCTAGTTCAGCAGTTCGGCGGTTCAAATCTCACCGGCTCAAGGTTGACTCAGCCTTCCATCCTTCCGAGGTGGGTAAAATGAGGACCCAGATTGTTGGGGGCAATATGCTGAACTCTGTAAACCGCTTAGAGAGGGCTGTCAAGCACTATTCTAAGTGCTATATATTCTAAGTGCTATTGCTATTCTTGGCTTTTCTGACATTAAATATTGTAGCCCATGATTGAGATGGGAAAGGAATGCTTACTGCCCTCCTATGCAATGTTTTTGTTACACCTTAATGTTAAGATTCTTAATCGTTCCTTTATTTGGGATTGTGCTGTTTTTTTAATGTGAAAAACCTGATTGAAGAACCTGTCAATAATGAAGATTATTACTTAAGAGCTGAAGTGGTGCAGTGGTTAAATGCTGCGACTGCAGGCTGACTGCTAGTTCAGCAGTTCAGCTGTTCAAATCTCACTAGGCTCAAGGTTGACTC
Organism: Diadophis punctatus similis; assembly: GCA_023053685.1. Classification (NCBI taxonomy): domain Eukaryota; kingdom Metazoa; phylum Chordata; class Lepidosauria; order Squamata; family Dipsadidae; genus Diadophis; species Diadophis punctatus. Next base: position 20,074,236 of record JALIGW010000011.1, on the reverse strand, counting down.
AGCCTTCCATCCTTCCGAGGTGGGTAAAATGAGGACCCAGATTGTTGGGGGCAATATGCTGAACTCTGTAAACCGCTTAGAGAGGGCTGTAAAGCACTATGAAGCGGTATATAAGTAAAGTGCTATTGCTATTGCTACTTCTAACAGAATAACAGGGACCCTGGAGGTCTTCTAGTCCAACCCCCTGCTTAGGCAGGAAACCCTACACCACTTCAGACAAATGGTTATCCAACATCTTCTTAAAAACTTCCAGTGATGGAGCATTCACAACTTCTGGTGGCAAGCTGTTCCACTGGTTAATTGTTCTCACTGTCAGGAAATTCCTCCTTAGTTCTAAGTTGCTTCTCTCCTTGTTTAGTTTCCATCCATTGTTTCTTGTCCTGCCTTTTGGTGCTTTGGAGAATAGCTTGGCTCCCTCTTCTTTGGGGCAGCCTCTCGAATATTGGAAGACTGCTATCATGTCTCCTGTAATCCTTCTTTTCATTAAACTAGAGACACCCAATTCCCGCAACCGTTTTTATGTATGTTTATCATCTTGGTTGCTCTTCTCTGCACTCTTTTCTTCTTCTGTGCATAAAAATATCACTGCCCACAGCCCCTTTCTGAGGGACATGGACAGTTAAGAAATATGAAATATCAGTCAATCAATCAATCAATCAATCCAGGTAGTCCACGGATGTTAAGTGAATCACTGCAGTCGTTAACTTAATAACACGGTTGTTAAGTGAAACTGGCTTCCCCATTGACTTTGCTTGTCAGAAGGTCGCAAAAGGGCATCGCGTAACCCCGGGACGCTGCAACCGTCATAAATATGAACCAGTTGCCAGGCATCCGAATTTTGAGCACGTGACCACGGGGCTGCTGCAATGGTCCTAATTGTGAAAAATTGTTCAGCTCCCCAAACACGACAAACCCTCTGAGGTGAACTCACAAAGATTCCTTTATTAGGTGCGCTGGCGGCCCAGGCAAAAAGTTTCTCTCTTAGGCTAACAAGTCCTATTCATTTCCATCCCCTGCCTTTTATCCCCAGAGCTAGGCTGGGGCTCCGCTAGCAGCGGTGGCTCTTCCGTCCCGAGGACCGGCCCATAGATTTCCACTGTTCTCCTCTCCTCTGCCTTCTGCGCATCCGCGTATCAGGCACTGGACCCAGCTGTTCCTCCTCTTCCTCATCAGCCACCTCCAGATCTGGGGGCGGTTGACTCGCCATCTGAGGGCTGACGGACGACCCGTCTCCGCCTCTGTCTCTCCCTCTGTCAGCTCCATTCCCTCTTCCCCCTCGGAGTTCTCAAGCTGCCTCGATGCTGACCCTGACTCCCACGCCTCCTCCTCCTCCTCTGATTCGGCTGCTGGAGGGGCCGGCGGCCGAGAGGCCACAACAAAAATAGTCCTTTTTCAAATGGTCACTAAGTGAACGGTTGCAATTTGAGGGTTCCCAGGCCCTGAGAATCCCACAACCTCTCGCATCCTTAAAAAAGGGAGCTGTTTTGGGGAAAAGTTGGCCTTACCTAAGGTTGCTATGCGGACGTATCTCCTTCTGGTGCTCATAGCCGTGATACTGGCCCAGGTGCCGGTTAGGGGATCATATCTTTCCGCACTGGGACATATCAAGAGAAAGCAGCAGAATCAATAGCTCTCAGGAGCAAAGCATTTTCAAAAAGCAAAGGATTAAAAATGATGAAGGGTGGTTTGGTGGGTGAGGCCCTCGTATCCAATTCACGATCTGCTGAAAGATCCTGTTTTAAAGCAGAATTTTGTTTATTGTTTTCCTCTCTTTCTCTTAACTGATGGATTTTGTTTGTTTAAGAACTCAAGGGCCTTAAAAACAAAGTTTCCAAAAGTTTCTTTTATACGTTAAAAAAAAAAAGGAGCGCGAGAAGGAAAAGAAAAAAAAAAAACCCGAATCACCGAATAATCAAAGCTAATATTACACGTGTATTCGATCGTATTACCCTCAATTGCTTTTTAGTAACTTTTAGTTTTTAGTTAATGAGGAAAAACAAAACTAAACTAAAAGAGGAATCAAACATATAACCTTTCATATTTTTTAACGTATTAAAAAAAGTAAAAACATTCCGAGGTGGAGCCGAGGTGGTGCAGTGGTTAAAGTGCAGCACTGCAGTTCAGCAGTTCAGCGGTTCAAATCTCACCGGCTCAAGGTTGACTCAGCCTTCCAGCCTTCTGAGGTCGGTAAAATGAGGACCCAGATTGTTTGGGGGCAATATGCTGAACTCTGTAAACCGCTTAGAGAGGGCTGTAAAGCACTATGAAGCGGTATATAAGTCTAAGTGCTATTGCTATTGCTATTCCAAATGTCTAAATCACTTTTAGCGCCCCATTTAATAAAATGGTCTTTCAAATATCAAGATTCTTCAAATTTTGGTAAAAATGGAAGGAGAACGGGTGCGCTTCCAAGTCAGCATTTTTCCACACTGTCATTATGAAATAGACAAGTCCTTGACTTATGACCACAAATTGAGTCCAAATTTTCTGCCGCTGAGCGAGACAGTTGCGAACTGAAGTCTGCCCCATTTTACGACCTTCCTTGCTGTCATTAAGGGAATTCACTGCAGCTATTGTTAAAATTAGTAACATGGTTGTTAAGTGAGTCCGGTTTCTCCATTGCTGGTCGCAAAAGGGGATCACGTGACCACTGCGACTGTCATAAATATGAGTCAGTTGCCAAGCGTCTGAATTTTGATCACGTGGCCACGGAGAAGCTGCAACGGTCGTAAGTGTGAAAAATGGTCATAAGCCACTCTTTTAGGTGGCATTCCAACTTCGGTCACTAAATGAACTGCTGTAACTCGAGGACTGCCTGTAATATCTCCTATTACTTAACAGAGCATTGAGATATCATTGAAACCAATATGGGCGTCCTTAAAACCCGACATCGGAATTTTATGAAATATGGAATAAGATGTATAACTGGGTTAAAGCAAAACTCAAATTTAAAAATCTGGCTACAAAATAATGATGAATTAAGATGAACTTATAGCTTTTTCTCTTCTCTCTTAACTGTGGAAAATTAAAATGAATGTTTTGACAAAATAAGATAAGAACTAAAGTCACCGAAAATAAGATGAGAAGACAATAAACTGTGTAGAGACAGCGTTAAATATGTAACAAATATTTTGACAAAGCTGTAAACGCGATTTTTTATTCAATGTTTTTGTCTTTAAAGTCTGTTAGTGTTTGTTTTGTTGGTTGGTTGGTTTTGTGTGTTGTTTTTAATGTAAAAACTCAATAAAGATTGTTTTTTAAAAAAATAAATAAATTCTTGTCCCAAGCAAGGTACTCCTCGACTTGCAACAGTTCATTTAGTGACCGTTTGAAGTCACAACAGCACTGGAAAAGGTGACGAATGATAGTTTTTCACACTTATGACCGTTTGCAGCATCCCTGGGATCACGTGATCAAAATTCAGGCGTTTAGCAATGGACTCGTACTTACGACAGTCAGTGTCCCGGGATCATGTCATTCACCTTTTTGAGACCTTCTGACAAGCAAAATCAACGGAGGAGCCCGATTCGCTTAACGGCCGTGTTACTAATTTGACAGCCGGAGTGATTCACTTAGCAACAGTGGCGAAGAAAGGAGGCCAAATTCACTTAACGAATGTCTCATTTAGCAACAGTTGGAGCTCAACAGTGGTTATAAGTCAAGGGCTACCTGTGTAAGAGCATCTTTGGGACCAAAAATGGATTTTTAGGTCATTGTGTCTCCTCTGCTACGTGGTCTTCTCTCTCTTTTACGTCTATTATTATCAAAACGACATGGATGGTAACTTACACCAGTCCTGGTTCCAATAAAAAATGAGAAATTCACTTTGGTGGTGTTTTGACGAGGGTAGTTTTGGAGGAGGAGGATCTAAAGAGCTTCTTTCGGATGGGGAAACCTGGTAGACCTTCTTGAACTTCGAAGGACCCCTTTACCTGTTCAGACACGAAGCTCCATCGTAGCCCCCAGCGGCATAGAGGAGGCCGTGCAGGGCTGCCACCCCAAGGCAGCTCCGTCTGGTCCCCATGGAGACCTCTGTCTGCCACGAGTTGGTGACTGGGTCATAGGACTCAACGGTGGCCAAGTCAGAGGTTCCATCGTAGCTGTAGAGGGATAGAGAGAGAGAAAGAGAGAGAGGGAGGGACAGAGAGAGAGAGAGAGAAAGAGAGAGAAAGAGAGAGGGAGGGAGAGGGACAGAGAGAGAGGAGAGGGAGAGAGGGAGAAAAAGAGGGACAGGGAGAGGGGGAGAGAGGAGGAGAGGGAGAGAGGGGGAGGGAGAAAGAGAGGGACAGGGAGAGAGGGAGAAACGGAGGGGGAGAGAGAGAAGGAGAGGGAGGGGAGGGAGAGAGGGAGGAACAGGGAGGAAAGAGAGAGAAGGAGGGAGGGACAGGGAGGAGAGAGAGAGAAGGAGAGGGAGGGAGGGACAGGGAGGAGAGAGAGAGAAGGAGAGGGAGGGGAGGGAGAGAGGGAGGGAGGAATAGGGAGGAGAGAGAGAGAAGGAGAGGGTAGGGAGGGAGGGACAGGGAGGAGAGAGAAGGAGAGGGAGGGGAGGGAGGAGAGAGAAGGAAAGAGAGGGGAGGGAGAATGAGGGACAGGGAGGAGAGAGAGAGAAGGAGAGGGAGGGGTGGAGGGACAGGGAGGAGAGAGGAGAGGGAGGGGAGGGAGGGAGGGAGAAACAGGGAGGAGAGAGAGAGAAGGAGAGGGAGGGAGGGACAGGGAGAGACAGAGAGAAGGAGAGGGAGGGATTGGGAGAGAGAGAGGAGAGGGAGAGAGGGGGAGAGAGGGAGAGGGAGGGGAAGAAGGGGAGCGAGAGGGGGAGGGAGGGAGAGATCCATTTTTTAAAAAAATAGTAAGAATGACCACAGAGAAGCAAAACTTCGGAAGAGAATCAGGAAAGGTTAATTGAAAATTAGAAAACATGGATGTTTTCCTCTAAGAAAAATGGAATGGCCCCGACAAGTCAGGGTCCACTCCTGGTGGCATCTCCACACAGTTCTCTTGGTCGCCCTTTGGCCTGGCCTGCCTTCTGCTTCTGCTTAGCTTTTGGCTTCTCCTTTCCAATAGATCTCATGCCGGCTGGCTCTTGTGGGCGCTTCAGCCTCGGAGATCAGCCAAGCCATCAGGTGCTGCCATCTGCTGTGGCAAAGATTCGCTCCCCTTTGCCTTAGGCGGGAAAGTACATCTCTCCACAGCAGTTCAAAGGTTTGATGGAACTCATTGCCACAAGGCTTACTGACGTCCCCTGGCTAAAATATATATTTATGAAGAGAGTAGGTTTTATTCACTGAGTTCAGAGGTGGTACGCTAGTGATACCCAGTTTGCTACGGGGATAGTAAATCTATACATCCATGTTTCTATCTGCCTGCCTATCTGTTTGTCTTTTTTTTAAAAAAAAATAATTTTTATTAAGTTATTTACATTAAAAAACATACAAAAAAAAGAAATAAAAAAACAACAACAATAACAAATACATAAAAAACACATACAGCTGTAAACTTCAACCTCTATGGTTATCTTACAGCAATTTTATATTGACAGTTTATATCTATATAATTTTTAATTCATTTGCTTTGAATACTTATATAACATAGATTATAATAACCGTTAATAGATATTAAAGAAAGCCCAAAAAAATAAAAAATAAAATTCTAACTAATAATATAATATTATAATATATATCTTTCAGAATTGTACAGTGTAGTAACCCCATTCTTTCAAATATTTCTCAGATATACATAATCTCATATATGTTATATTGTATATCCTATATTAGTCATTTTTGTTTTCGTTTTTCGTACCAATCATAAAATGTACTCCAAATTTTGTAATACTCAAGAGTCCTCCTTTCCGTTTAGTTCCATTGTCAATTTATCCGATTCTGCACATTCCAGAATTTTCCTAATTACACTCCCCCCACCCTGGGGTATTCCACCCAAATATATAAAAAAAGAGCCACTCAAGGATCATGGCGGCCAATTATTCTTTGGCAGGGATGGGGGGGGAGTCCTCCTTACCCTCCCACAGCATACAGCTTGTTCCCAATCGCCGCAACCCCCACCCTGGCCCGGCGGGTGGACATGGAAGCGACCATGTGCCAACGGTCAGTCCGCGTGTCGTAGGCTTCGCAATCCCCATGGATGGCAAAAAGGCTGCCTCCGCCTGCAGGAGAGAGAGAGAGGGAGAGAGGGAGGGAGGGAGGGAGGGAGGGAGAGAGAGGGAGGGAGGGAGGGAGGGAGAGAGAGAGAGAGAGAGAGAGAGAGAGAGAGAGAGAGAGAGAGAGAGAGAGAGAGAGAGAGTGAGAGAGAGAGAGAGAGAGAGAACAATTTTTGTTAAGATTGGATCGGATTCATTCGGATTCAACGTAGCTGTCATCTTGGGGGAAATTTGCTTGAAGTACATCATCACACTGGCTGTTTTCCCACAACGCATACAACCAGATTAGTGGAGTGATCAAGCTTGGCAACTTTAAGAGGTGTGGACTGGGGAATTCTGGGACTTCAACTCCCAGAATTCCCCAGCCAAAAATTGTAGAGAAGATGCTTTTTAAGAAATATCAGGGCTTTCCTTCCTTCCTTCCTTCCTTCCTTCCTTCCTTCCTTCCTTCCTTCCTTCCTTCCTTCCTTCCTTCCTTCCTTCACCCTTCCCTCCCTCTACCTCTCTTCTTTTCCTTCCTTCCTTCCTCCCTCTACATGTTTTCTTTTCCTTCCTACCCTCTCTTCCTCATCTCCTTCCCTCCCTCTACTTCCTTTCTTTCCTTCCTCCCTCTACCTCTTTTCTTTTCCTTCCTACCCACTCTTCTTCCTCCTTCTCTCCTTCCTTCCTTCTTTCCCTCCCTCTACCTCCTCCCTCCCTCCCTCTACCTCTTTTCCTTCCTACCCTCTCTTCCTCCTCTCCTTCCTTCCTTCCTTCCTTCCTTCCTTCCCTCTATCCTTCCTTCCTTCCTACCCTTTCTTCCTCTTCCTCCTCTCCTCTCCTTCCTTCCCTCCCTCTACCTCCTTTCCTTCCTTCCTTCCTTCCTTCCCCCTTCCCTCCCCCTACCTCTTTTCCTTTCCTTCCTTCCTCCCTCCCTCTACATGTTTTCTTTTCCTTCCTACCCTCTCTTCCTCTTCTCCTTCCCTCCCTCTACTTCCTTTCTTTCCTCCTTCCCTCTACCTCTTTTCTTTTCCTTCCTACCCACTCTTCTTCCTCCTTCTCTCCTTCCATCCTTCTTTCCCTCCCTCTACCTCCTTCCTCCCTCCCTCTACCTCTTTTCCTTCCTACCCTTTCTTCCTCTTCCTCCTCTCCTCTCCTCTCCTCCCTTCCTTCCCTCCCTCTACCTCCTTTCCTTCCTTCCTTCCTTCCTTCCTTCCTTCCTCCTCCTTTCCTCCCTCCCTCCCTCCCTTCCCTCTTTCCTGCTCTGCTCCTTCATCCAGGCCTTACCCACAGCGAAGAGCACCATGCTGGCCCCCTCACAGCGCCGCGGCCGTGTCCGGCTGTTGCTCAGGACTGCTCTCTGCTCGGGCATCAAGTGGTACTTGAGGGCTTCGATAAGCAAATCTTTGCACTCCGAATGATGCCGGACCAGAAGTTCGGTGTCAACATTGCTCATCAGGAAATCCCGGCTGAGCAAGGGAAGACGGACGCATTTCATGAGCTGAAAAAGGAAGGATTAAAATCCAGAAAGGGACTAAACCAGGCCTCACACGCCAGGGGGAGATCGCCAAGAGGCTGCCCTACAACGTTCTTGGTTGCTCTCTTGGGAGAAACAACTTATGGATGAGAAGAGCAGCTTTGACCCCAGAAACACCCCTCTCCCCAATTCTACTTTATGAAAGTGAACGTCTCCGAGAGAGATGCCCCTCTATGGAGGGTCAGGGTTTGCCTAGATGATCTTTTAAGGCCCCTTTCAGCTCTACGGTTTTGGGACATAGCAAGAACCGCAGCTGCCACACAAGAATCCGCAGAGATAATTAGCAAGATGCCAACTTGTACCTTTCCACTCCTTCCTGGGTCCTACATCTAGGACAGCTTAGGTGGGGGAATCACAACTCCCCTAATCCCCAGCCAGACTAAGAATGATCGGTGCCCGGGGCAGCAGGAGGTTGAGAGCAGCTAAAAGTTCTCCGTTGGTCAAGGAGCCTCCAATTTCTGGTTTTATTATCATTCCAAAAGCCCAGTTTTTGGATCCCAGTGCTGGAAAAGCATTTCGATCCAAACAGGAAAGGCAAAAAAAGGTATATTAAAAAAAAAATTTCAGTATTTGGGGAATGGCGACGGTGGGAACCCTTCAAGGAACAAAACCCACATTGGTAAGGAGAGACTCTCGGTCATAACGGAGGAAGAGCGCGCGAGGCTCAGGAGGTAATTCCGGAGCGGCCATCTTTTCACCAAATGCTTACAATTTATCTTGGAAAGCAACGTACTCGCGGAATATTCTGCTTCCGGCTGTCTACATCGTGCTTCACCCAACTCAGGACGGCTCGGTAAACTTCCTCTTCCGAAGGCACGTTGAGGCTGTCGCTGGAGATGAGATCTAACACCTGCCCACAGGAGGAAGGAAAGGAATATTTGGAAGTTCGGGTCTCACAGGGTGGAATTGGCTTGGATAAAGACAATTCTGAAGAACAGGTCAACCTGGATCTGAGAGAATAGAATTAACTTGGATAAAGACAATTACGACCAATGGGTCACCCTGGAACCGAGAGGAGAGAATTGGCTTGGACCAAGACAATTCTGAGTAACGGGTTTCCCTGGATCCAAGAAGATGGCGTTGACTTCAACGAGGACAATTCTGAGCAACGAGTCTCCCTGGATTCAAGGATGGAACTGACTTGAACAAAGACAATTCTGAACAATTAGGTCAACCTGGAACCGAGAGGAGAGAATTGGCTTGGACCAAGACAGTTCTGAGTAGTGGGTTTCCCTGGATCCAAGAAGTTGGTGTTGACCTCAACGAGGACAATTCTGAGCAACGAGTCTCCCTGGATCCAAGGATGGAATTGACTTGAACAAAGACAATTCTGAACAATTAGGTCAACCTGGAACCGAGAGGAGAGAATTGGCTTGGACCAAGACAGATGTGAGTAGTGGGTTTCCCTGGATCCAAGAAGATGGCGTTCACCTCAACAAGGACAATTCTGAGTAACGGGTCTCCCTGGATTCAAGGATGGAATTGACTTGAACAAAGACAATTCTGAGCAATGGATCAGAGAGGATGGAATTGGCTTGGATAAAGACAATTCCCAGCAATAGCTCCCTCTCTCTCAACCTGGAATTCCTCTCCTTTAGACTGGGAATTTTTTCTCGGAGGGACAGAGAGCGCAGAGAGACTCAACTCTAACTCCAGAATCTACTACAAGTCCCATGGTTGCCTGGCAGTGTAAAAGCACAGTAAATACACCGTACCTCTGTGGACAATGGAACTCCTGTCTCACTCTACAATTTAATATCATGACTGTGCTGGGTTTCAGGACCCCCCCCCGATCTTCGGTATTCTTTTACCTCCACCTGGATACCTTCCCCCCTCCCCCAATCTCACCTGTTTGAGAGGCAGCAACATAAATTCCTCCGTCTTGGAGACATCCACAAAGTGCTGCAAGACGTACTTATGTGCCGATTTCAAGAGATCGCTGCAGGAGTGGGTGTCTGCAAAACCTCGGATGCCCAGACAGTTGGAAGGGTCCAATTGGCTCAAGAGAAACTTGCAGCAGGCATCCCGGACCCCGTTCAGCTGCAGGAGGCTGGCTGCAGGAAGCAATGTCTGGGGGGGGGAGAGAAAAGAGAGACTTGTGGCTGTATTCTTGTGGCCAGGAGTTCCACAGACAATCCACAATGTAGATCTCACACTGGGAAAGGATCAAAACTACAGGGCTGGTTAGGTGGTTACAATATGCCTGGTTTTTTCCTTCTTTCCCATCCTGTCTTTGTAGCTTTAAAACATTCTGGCTGTTTGCTTTGGATAACATTGCATGGTGCCATCCTTTTTATTTATTTATGTATTTGATTGATTGATTGATATACCGTATTTTTTGGAGTATAAGACGCACCTTTTTCCTCCCTAAAAGTGGCTGAAAATTTGGGTGCGTCTTATACTTCGAATGTAGCTTTTTTTTTCCAGCCCTAACTAGGTGCTAACAGATCTTCCCAGCTCTTACCTTGCAGGCTTTTTCATTGTTACTCTCTCCAAAGAATGTTTTTCCAGCCCTAAGTCTTTGCAGAATTTTTTTTCATTGCTCTACTTGCTCCGAATAAGTTTTTTCTAGCCCTAACCAGGTGCTAACGATCTTCCCAGCTCTTACTGGCTTGCAGGCTCTTTCATTGTTACTCTCTCAGAAGAAGGTTTTTTTAAGTCCTAACCAGGGGATAAAATAATGTGCTGAAGCTGACCAGACTAAGGATGCTAGCCAGATGAATATCTGGTAGGCAGATTGTTTTCCCCTATTTTCCTTCCCAAAAACTAAGGTGCGTCTTATACTCCGGTGCGTCTTATACTCCGAAAAATACGGTAGATAGATAGATATATAGATATATCTATATCTATATACACTATACACCAGGATGATTTGACAGAAAAAACATATATAACCGAGCCGAGGTGGCACAGCGGTTAGAGGCAGGTACTGCAGGCCACTTTAGCTGACACTGATCCGCAGGTCAGCGGTTCAAATCTCACCGGCTCAAGGTTGACTCAGCCTTCCATCCTTCCGAGGTAGGTAAAACGAGGACCCAGATTGTTGGGGGCAATATAAATATACATTGCTTACTGGTGTAAACCGCTTAGAGAGTGCTTGCACTGTGAGGCGGTATATAAATCTCACAAAATAAATAAATAAATAAATAACCCTTTCCTGGTGAAGAGCTGATAAAGGAAGAGAGCCTGTGGCCTAGAGGTTAAAGCTGCTGCCTTACAGGCAGACTGCCCAGGTTCAAATCCCACTAAGGGTATGGCTATCTGATGAGAGCTAAATAGCTTGAAATAGATCTATAATACTCTCCCTTCATTTTCATTTATCAGCAAAAATGTTATATACACACATACACACACACACACACACACACACACACACACACACCATTTCCTCGAAAATACGACCTACTCCGAAAGTAAGTCCTAGCTTGATTTTTTTACACGTGTGCCCAATATAAGCCCTACCCCCAAAATAAGCCCTAATTAAGACCCCGGTCATTCCAGAGTGCACGGGTAAAAATTAAGCTAGGGTGGGGATGGGGGTGGTAAAGCTGCCCTACTACTTACCTTCGGACAGTTGCAGCCAGGCCTCGCACACCCCGACCGACACCTGTCTTTCCTGCCCATTTCTTCTGCAGCCGGTAAGGCTTTCCTGAAGGCCTCTGTAGCCGATAACAGAGCTCCGGATTGATCTGGAGCTCTGTTATCAGCTGCAGAGGCCTTCAGGAAAGCCTTGCCGGCCGAAGTAGTTCCTGAGGGCCTCTGACAGCGAAAAGGAGGCCAGGGGTGATGCGCGCAAGTGAGGTGAGTCAGTGGATGACATCCCACCCACCCACCCCGAAAATAAGACCTGGTGGTTTTTTTGGTAGCAAAAAAAATATAAGACGATGTTTTCAGGGATATATTCAAAAAGCTGTACCTTCTGTCTAAACTCAGTGGGAAAGCCTCTAATTTTTGAAGATATCTGTGATAAAAGAGCAGAGAAGCTCGGAACCAGTTTGCACCAGAATCCAAGGCCAGGCACCCTGAGAAAGAATGTGGAATACCCTCCCAAACACCTCAGCATTCTCAAAACATTGGCGAGTTCCAAGTGGCTGAAGACGGTCATAGAGGGGAAGGCTGGGATGAGGGAAAACCTTTCTGTATCTTTTGAGCCAGATCTAGCCTGACTGTACTGCAGCCAACCTCTTTTTAGTAAAAGAACCTTTCAGTTCAACCAAATGGAGTCGAGGGTCTCTCTTCCCTAAGGGATCTGACTGGAGCAGGCCTGACAGTGCTCTTCCCACAAAAGCGTTGTTGGCCCACTTTGAATTCTTGCTGGATGGATCCAAGAACAGCCCTTGGAGGACCTTTACCTGGACGTTCCCTTCTCCCACCACGATCTCAGCGGTGTAGGCATACTGGACCAGCTGCTCCAGAGCCTGCGGATCAATATCGTGGAGCGTGACGTGCGTCTGACGGCTCTCACTCATCTCATCTGTGACAATAGAGTAAAAAAACGGTTGCAGGGAATTGGATACGTCTAGTTTAATGAAAGGAGGGGATAGGAGCAACATGAGAGCAGTATTCCAGTATTTGAGGGGCTGCCCCAAAGAAGAGGGGGTCAACTTATTTTCCAAAGCAGCTGAAGGCAGGACAAGAAGCAATGGATGGAAACTAATCAAGGGGAGAAGCAACCTGGAATTAAAAATAAACTTAGAGGGGAGGCATCAACAAGTTTAGGAAAGCCCCCAAAGTTTTAAAAAGTAGAAACTATCTTGAAAGTAGATCTCAAATCCTGTGCATCTTCCATGGCCAACATCTGATCGACTTATCTTCAAAAAGAGAATATATTACAAAACTTAAGATGCCACTGTGATGTGTAGAGAAGGTTTGGGATGAGGAGCGGGGACACTCAGATTGTAGTCCTTGCTCAGCCACAGAAGCTGAACCTTTGAGCCTGTCACTCTTTCTCAGCCGGCCCACCTCACAGGCTCGTTGTGAGGGTGAAAAAAATCAGAAGAGAGAGGGAATTCTGCATGAATGATTAAGTTAGCAATTTATGGCCATCCGTTCAGTAGGTACAGCCCTGGATGTCTCTCAGGACCTTAAAAACGATGAAAAAAACCCTCACAAAAACATAAAATCACGGAGCCGAAGAATGAACCCAAAGCATTCAGCAGCACAACGACAATTTACAGGCCATCTAAACCTCCTGACCCCCTGGCCTTACAAAAAAGTTGGCAAGGTCAGAGACATCTAATCTTGTGGAGAAAGTCACAAAGGAATTGTGGATTTTACTCCACTAGTTGTTGCTGACTCTAGGGCAGGGGTCAGCAACCTGCGGCTCTGGAGCCGCATGTGGCTCTTTCATCCCTCTGCTGCGGCTCCGTCGCCGGTCGGCACCACAATTTTGAGAGGAGCTTCCAGTTTGGGGGAGGAGGAGAAGCAGGGCGTGCCAGGAGTAGACTCTATGGCAAGGGGCGGGTTTTCCGGTCAGCTCCACAATTGCTAGGGCTTTCAGTTAGGACAGGTAAAGGAAAAAGGACGCAGCGCTAGGAGGAGACTCTATGGTGGGGGAACTGGACTTCTGGTCGGCTCCAGAACTGAATGGGGGGCTTCCGGTTAGGACCTTTGTGGCTCTTTGAGTGTTTAAGGTTGCCGACCCCTGCTCTAGGGGTACGCTTCAAGGCCATTGAGCCAGCGCTGTCCAAAGACATTTCCGCGGTCATGTGGCCCACATGACATCGTAGAGAGCTGTTACTTTCCCACCGGAGTGGTACCTATTTATCTACTCGTATTTGCATGCTTTCGAATTGCTACTTTGGCAGGAGCTGAGACGCGGACGGGAGCTCGCTCCATCGTGTAGTGCTTGGGTCTCGAACCCAAGAGGCCAATTTTCCAGCCAACAAGCCCAGTGTTTTAACCACTGAGCCACTGCACCGCCCCAGTCCTTGGAGGCGAGATGGGCTATACATGTGACCAATTAAATAAATGCAAGTTTAGTTGTAGAACGGCACAGGGCTCCGGCTGTCCCCACCCAAACGAGTCTGCTGCCGAATCTCGGTTAGATATAGGCCGGAATTTGACCACGACCCCTCCCACCCCCCAGATACTTGCTTGTGAACATGGCGTGGAAGTAGGGGCTGCAGGAGGCCAGCACCACCTTGTGCGCCTTGATTTCCTTGGCGGCCACGTGCAACACGATGTCGCACAGGAGGCCCCGTTGCCGCATGCGGTTCATGCAGACGAAGGCGTCGTGGTAGTGCCGCTTGGAGTTGTGGGAGATGCTGTGGCCGTCCCGGCTGAGCAGCTGCATCCCGTTCTCCATGGCGGCAGCCGGCTCGCTCCTGGCTCGCGGCAACGCCCTTTCGGCCTCTCTGCAGAAATTAGATTCAAGTTGTGGGTTGAATGTCACGAAGCATTTCACATAATGACCCACAACCCCGGCTTTCCCCAACACAATTGCTAAACAAACTTGCAGATCGTTCAGTGGGGCACGGAGTGTTTTGGGGGTGGGGGAGGCCCTTGGAGGCCTAGTGCAGACCCAGGCCCACCTGCCTTAGCCTCCCAAGGCCTCCCCCATCCCCGAGACACCCGGCGTTCTTCTCCCTGCACCCCAAACTAGCTATCCAGCCTGCAAGCCAAGGTCTATTTCCCCGTCAGGCCACGCAAGAGACTTGTAGGATTCATCCTACTCCACACTTACGACCGCCTCAGCATCTTCATGCCCCCAAAATCCAGACCCTTGGCAACCAGCTTGTTGTTACGATAACTGCAACCAGGGTCATGTGACTGCCAGTTGTGACCTTCCCAGCCTCCCTTCCCTGCCTCTGATTGACAGATGGATGCCAGGCAATGCAGGGTTTAAGCCTCTTGGCAGAGAAAACGCCCAAAATAGCAGAGGTGGGAGCTTCCTGGGAGGGAGGGAGGGGTGGAGTGGGGACTCCCATCTGGAAAGAGGGGGAAAAGAGCGCATTGACGGAGCGGAAACAACTCCTGAGAGCCACCCACACAACTGTCAATGAATCGTGCAAATGTGTCTGCAAGCTTCAGGATTGCGGGGGAGGCCAAACACACAGCCGGCTGGGTGATGAATGCTTGCGAAGGACTGGGAGAAAACTCAGGGTATAATGATTCCTGGGGGAGGGGGGAGGCCAGATTGCAGCGCCCCCCCATCCTCCTCGCAGCTGTTTGAGTGCAAGGACGCAATCATTGGGTCTCCCATGGCCTGGTGCAATCCGCACGAAGGCTAAGTTAGGAGAACAATCGCAGGCCAGCCTTTGTTAAGCGTCTTTCTCCTATGCTTCATTCTAAGAAGAAGGCCCCGGAGGACTCCGTGATCATCGGGGCTCCTGACTGAACCTCAAGACCAGCAAGAATCATCCGGGCCACACGCAACTATGCCGGAAGGTAACAACGCAGGTTAAAAAGGGAAATAGAAGAATCCATTCAGAGTTTCAGGAGAGCAACATCTCTGTCTTTGGGAGCTCTCCAAGGTGCTGAACTCATTTCTTGACCATACTCCGGGAGTTGGGCGGCATATAAGAAACACCAATAAATAAATAAATAAATAAATAAATAAATAAATTATATTAAAACTAGTAGCTGGATACCCGTGCTTCGCTGGAAACTGAACTCCTTAGCATGGAGTAGAATGTCTAAACTCCCAGCCCGCAGGCCAGATGAGTCATGTGCTGGCCATGCCCACTGGCAGTTGGAACAGAGTTCTTTTCAGGTGGGGAGAGGGAGTAGAACGTCTAACTCCTTAGCATCAGAGCATGTTAATAATAATATAAGAAATAAGTAATGATCTGATGGTCATTTTGAAAAATCCTTTCTTAGTGAGCACCTAGAAGCCAAGAGGAACATACGTGGCAAATTTCAAGTTTGTAGGCTTTAAGGTTCTGGAGATTTTGTGATTACGGCGTGAGTGGTTTTCGCTTTTATATATATAGAGATTTAGAAAGCAACTGCTATTGAGGAGAACTATATTCTCCAATATTTTCAGCAGGTGCTCAAATTGCCTTAGCACAAGGGTCCCGAGACCCTCAAGGTGGAAAATTAAAAAATAAACCGTGCAGCCCAAGTGTCAAAACTACACACACACCCTTTGCAAAATTTAAGAATTTTAAGAAAATTACGATTATTCCACCAAATGGGGCATCCCAGTTGGTTCTTGTAATGCTTTGCTCAAATCTGCAGCCACCAGTGAGGGGGCATGAATTCTGCACATGCCTAGAGGCCCACTGGCAACACAGATAGTCCTTGACTTACAATAGTTCACTTAGTGACTGTTCAAAGTTACAACGGCACTGAAAAAAATGCGACTTACGGTCGTTTTTCATAGTTATGACCCTCGCAAGCATTCCCCGGTTCGTGTGATCAAAATTCAGACGCTTGGCAACTGACTCATGTTTATGACCTTTGCTGTGTCCCAGCGGGCCATGCGATCCCCTTTGGCGACCTTCTGACCAATGGGGAAGCCAGGTTCACTGAACAGCCAGGTGACTGAACTTATCCACTGCAGTGATTTGCTTAACAACGGCGGCGAGAAAAGTTGCAAAAAAATGGGGCAAGACTCACTTCACAAACGTTCTCACTTCACGGCAGACATTTGGGGCTCAATTGTGGTCGTAAGTCAAAAAAAAGGAAAAAAAGAAAAAAAAGAAAAAAAGAAAAAACTTTTTATTAAAAAAAACTAAAAAAAACTTTTTATTAAAAAAAACAAAAAAAACTTTTTATTAAAAAAAATAAAAAAAACTTTTTATTAAAAAAAACAAAAAAAACTTTTTATTAAAAAAAACAAAAAAAACTTTTTATTAAAAAAAAATAAAAAAACTTTTTATAAAAAAATTGTGGTCGTAAGTCGAGGACTACCTGTAAATTTCACCTTAGCCAGGTTTTGCCCTGATCTTTCCATTTGCATCGTTGCCTGCTGGGGAAAAGCTCCCATCTCATTTTTGAAGGGAGCTTCTCTTCTCCTCCTCCTCCTCCTCCTCCCTCCTTTCCTTTGTAGCACTCCTGCTCCCCTAAAAATAGCCGCGGTTGTGAAAAAGAACATGACGCAAAGACCAAGATTAATCTGGTCTTCCGAAAACAGCTGAAAAACTTCCAACTGACATCTCAAAGGGCTGCAAAGCCAGCCTCACACCCATGTGGGCCAGGGATTGTGGCATATTGGCACAACGCAGCAATTGCAATGCCTGACCTGGCAGGGGGTCCTCAGAGCTAGAATTTAACCAGGTGCCCCTTCCCCAATAATCTGCATTATACCCCAAAAGAAAAAAAATTATTGACATGCATGTGTTTTTCGGCCCTCACCGCAAACGGCTTCTATTGTAAAACAGGAACTGGGTTGGACTGGAAAGATTCTGGTTGGAGTCATAAACCTGAAGCAAACTTTGCACAAAAATAAACAGAAGACATTCCAAGTGAAGGTGAATTGGTGAATAAATCTATATACAGTATACAGTATATAAAAGCCAAATACCACTTACTACTCATCACGAAATCTCCAGAACCATAAAGCCTACAAATTTGAAACTTGCTCGCTAAGAAAAGATTTTTCGAAATGACCATCAGATCATTAGTATATTTTTTATACAGTATTATATTAACACGCTCTGATGCTAAGGAGTTAGAGGTTCTACTTCCCCTCCCCACCTGAAAAGAACTCTGTTCCAACTGCCAGTTGCCTTATATTAACACGCTCTGATGCTACCCTTTCGCTAAACCGGGCATGGGCGTGGTCAGCACGTGATTCATCCGGCCTGCAGGCTGGGAGTTTAGACATTCTACTCCCCCTCCCCACCTGAAAAGAACTCTGTTCCAACTGCCAGTTGCCTAATATTAACACGCTCTGATGCTACCCTTTCGCTAAACCGGGCATGGGTGTGGTCAGCACGTGATTCATCCGGCCTGCGGGCTGGGAGTTTAGACATTCTACTCCCCCTCCCCACCTGAAAAGAACTCTGATCTAACTGCTCATTAATTTTCAAGCTTTAACTGTCAATTTATCAAGCCTGATCACATGGTTTCGTAGCGAAGCACGGGTATCCAGCTACTAGTACTGGAACACAGGTAGTTCTTAACTTATAACAGTTCATTCAGTGTGAACTGTGTTCAAAGTTACTATGGCACTGAAAAAAGTGACTTATGACCATGTTTCACACTTAGGACCATTGCAGCATCCTCATGGTCACTACCTGATCAAAATTCGGACACTCGGCAACTGGTTCATATTTATGACGGTTGCAATGTCCTGGGTTCATGTGTTCCCCTTTTTGCGACCTTCTGACCAGTGGGGAAGCCAGATTCACTTAGCGACCGTGTTACTAATTCAACAACTGCAGTGACTGCACTTAACAACTGTGGCAAGAAAAGTTGTAATATGGGGCAAAACAAATGTTTCATTTAGCAACGTAAATTTGGGGTTCATTTATGGTCGTAACTCAAGGACTACCTGTATTGGTCAATCAACATCCCCTCTGAATGTAATTGGCTACAGCCCTGGACATTTTCCAGCAGTCTCTTATTTTATTGGGTGGCTTCCTTTCCCCCTTGAAGGTGACTCAGATCGATTCAGTCAAATCTTTTAGGGATAATGAAGGAGCGGGGTGGACTAGATGACCTCCAAGATGATCCCGGTTCTGAAATTCTGAACAGAGCATCTGCCTGAACCCGCTGCATTGCTGAAGTTTATAATTCAGATTCCCTTATTGGGAATCTGCCAGCAGAAACATTCCAGAAATGTGACTTTATTTATTTATTTATTTATTTATTTATTTATTTTTTATTTTTATTTATTTATTTATTTTTTTATTTATTTGCGAGATTTATATACCGCCTCACAGTGCAAGCACTCTCTAAGCGGTTTACACCAGTAAGCAATGTGTATATTTATATTGCCCCCAACAATCTGGGTCCTCATTTTACCTACCTCGGAAGGATGGAAGGCTGAGTCAACCTTGAGCCGGTTGAGATTTGAACCGCTGACCTGCGGATCACAGTCAGCTAAAGTGGCCTGCAGTACTGCACTCTAACCGCTGCGCCACCTCGGCTCATATAGTGCACCAGTTATGCTAGCAAGGACTGGGGAGGTGTGTGTGTGTGGGGGGGGAAGACTACAAAATCAGTCTAACCCCTAGCTTAGAAGACCCGAAAAATTATCCCCCGTTGTCCAGATCACTACTTCAGAACCAAGATGGATTTCCAGAGATTAAGCATTCCACTTAACATCTTTGTCCTGGGCATAACTGATTGATCCTGAAATATTTAATAGTTTATAATTTAAGCGCCGGACAGAAAAGCTAGCTGAGAGCTAGGATATCTATGAATGCTCCATCAGCAAATTTTTCAAAGACATTTCCCTGCATTACTTGGAGACAGGTAATCGGATGAGTGAGCAGCAACTCATTCAGCTGCCCAACGGAAACCCTCTCTGGTCCTGAACTCATGCAGAGACCCAACAGGGATGCTGCAAGATGTCTCCTTTACATCGACGCTGGGATGTCGGGATTCTCTGCCGTCTGACCTTTGCCAAATTTCTCTCCTCCACCTGAAAAACTCAGGGGTTGTGGGCCTTGAACCCAGCAAAGAGAGATTTCTGAAAACAATTTTGAAAAAAAAGCAAAATACGATTGCTGCATTCGAGAGCCAGAATCGTATTGTGTATTTGTATTTGTTTTATTTTGTAAAGCATATATGATTATAAGCAAAGTATAAACATGATTGAATATATATGTAATAGTACAAGCATGAATAAGAGTAAAAGAGGTAAGAATATATGTGTACATTAGGACAGGAACGGTAGGCACGATTGTGCGCTTATGCACGCCCCTTACCGACCTCTTAGGAATGGGGTGAGGTCGATGGTAGATAATCTGAGGTTGAAGTTTTTGGGGTTAGGGGAAGAAACTACTTAGTCAGGTAAAGTGTTCCAGGCATTGACCACTTTGTTGTTGAAGTCGAATTTTTTGCAATCAAGTCTGGAGCGGTTTACATTAAGTTTATATCTATTGTGAGCTCGTGTATTATTGCGGTTGAAGCTGAAGTAGTCCTTAACAGGTAGGACACTGCCTCCTTTCCTGCAACCAAGACGCTTTAAAACAGGGATCACCAACCTTGGCAACCTTTAAGCCTGGGGGACTTCAACTCCCAGAATCCCCCTAGCCAGCTGGCTGGGGAATTCTGGGAGTTGAAGTCCCTCAGGCTTAATGTTGCCAAGGTTGGAGACCCCTGCTTTCAAAGACCAGCTCAAAAGGAACCAGGATGTCAGCCAAGACCAGCTGAGCTTCCCTCCGCTTCCTGCCAGCAGCTGCGGCTATAAAAATCCAGGTCAAACCCCAAATCCATAAAGCGCCATTCTTTATTTACTAGCACTTCTTTCCTCCCCTGCTAATTTCCACCCCCTCCCTCTCTCTGCCTCCTAGCTTGGCCTACCCCTCCCCAAAAAAAGGACTCAAAGTAACACCATAGCAATAGCAATAGCACTTACACTTACATACCGCTTCATAGTGCTTTACAGCCCTCTCTAAGCAGTTTACAGAGTTCAGCATATTGCCCCCAACAATCTGGGTCCTCATTTTACCCACCTCGGAAGGATGGAAGGTTGAGTCAACCATCTCCGCCCACCCACCCAATTCAAGCTGATCTAAATAAAAAGTCACATTTTTTTGATGTCCCCTTTCGCCCCCTTTTTGTGGTCACAGGGATGGGATGGTTGTGTGTCTGTGTATAGGGGGGAGGGAAGAGGAGAGACAAAGCCTACATGCTCAGAGATTTAAGGGGGGATGGAGGGGGGTGCGAAAGCCCCCTCCTCAAGAGCTGCCATCTCTAAGCAGCCTTATTAGAGGGGGGGGTCGCGTTAACAAGAGGGATGCTTTTTTTGTTGTTGTTAGCACAAATTTTCTTCCATCCTGGGGGGAAAGCAGGAGGATTGGGGAGGGGGGGGGCAGGCGAGGGAGGGGAGGGGATGGGCATTACCTGCCCTTGCTCTTTGCAACCTAGGATGACATTTTGCACGCGCGGCGCTCTCCAAATCTCACCATTTGTACGATCAGCAAAAGGTGCATGGCGCTGTTTGGCGTGGGGGGGGGTGGAAAGGGAGGGGGCGTCCGACGTGCAGGCAGCCGGGCCTCTGCGTTCGTCTGGCGCTGAGCAGTCACCTTAAATAACCCCCCTCCCTCCCCAACTCAGCCGGGGGGGGGAGGGAGACCGGCGCGCCTCTCCGCTCCCAGCCGCAACGCGCAAGCGAGCCCCCCCTTTTTTGCCTCCCTCCTTCCACCCCCCTAAACAATGGGGCAGATATTTCAGCAAGGCCCGTGTGTGTGTGTGTGTGTGTGTGTGTGTCCCCACTCCCCATCCACTGCGGTGCTATTCCTCCCCCCTCCCCTCTTCCCAAGCTCCAGGTGATGGATGGCTGCAGAAGGCTCGGTCTTGCCCCTGGGTGCCTCGGAGGCTTTTGCAAACGCCGGGGAGACCCCCAGATCGGGGGAAAGGGGGGGGGGGAGAAATCAAGCTCAGCCCTTGATCGCCCTCCTCGCGGAGGAAGGAGGCTCTGTGTGTGTGTGTGTGTCCCCGCAGTCTGCAACAACTCAGCTTTCTTGCAACCCGCAGCAAGGGGCTTGTGCATCATTCCCATCCACGCGCGACCCCCGGAGGAACACCCCCTCCTTCTCCCCCCCCAACCACCATCGGGGGGGACTGGGCAGAAGGTGCTGCCTGTTCAACCCCCCCCCCCACCACCACCCCTCCAGCATTGTTGGCCCCCTCCCCTCCCTCCTGCGGAAGACTCACCCAGCGGGACCCTCCAGGGCTAAGCAGCAAAGGTGGCCTCCCTCCTCGGGCGCTTTGTTCTCCAGATTGGTGGATTTGGGTTGCAAAAGTTCGCCCGGGTAAAGAAAAAAAATCCGATCCGTTTCCCAGCTTTGGCGGTTCCGGGAAGGGGTGGGTGGGGGTTGGGGAGGAAGGGAAATGTCTCTCCTGCACCTTTTCCAAACGGCGCCCGGCACTTTCACTGCTCGGAGCAGACAAATCACTTTAGCTTTTTTTTTTTTCCTCCCCCCCCACCCCACTTCTTCTCTTGTCTCTCTTTCTCTGCCCCCCCCCCCTCCGTTTTACACACAGCAAGAATACAAGGGAAGGATTTGCTTGTGTGTCAAGTCGCCGCCCGCGCCGCAATTCGCAACTTGGTGGCCGGCTCGGGCTCTCTCGTCCGCTTGGGGCCGGTGATGTCAGTCCCCGCAAAGGAGGAGGAGGAGGCAGTCGCTCAAAAAACCCTCTTTCGGGGAAGAAGCGGGCTCCCCCAGCGTTTAGAATAATCCCGATGGCGAATAGAAAAGGAAGGGAGAGCCAGATTATTATTATTTTTAATTGCAAAGATTGTATTGCATTTTTAAAAATTGCTGCGGAGGGGTGTGTGTGTGTGTGTGTGTCCTGTTTGCACGAATTTTGGCACGAAGATTTACAGATTAACAGAGTCGGAAGGGACCTTGCAGGTCATCTAGTCCAACCCCCTGCCCAAGCAGGAGACCCTCCTACATCTGCCTCTACCTAGGATCGAACTCACAACCTCCTGATTGTCAGGCAAGAGCTCCACCTCTAGGCCACAGCAGCTGGATGCACACGCCAAGGTTGGGATGCCACGGAGCCAAACTCTTTTGGGGAGGGAGAGGGGGGGCGCGCGGTGTATCCTTGCAAGCCCGTGCGGGGAAAAAATCCTGCTTTCCCACAACTCCCTGCTTTAACACAGATTAACAGAGTCGGAAGGGACCTCGCAGGTCATCTAGTCCAACCCCCTGCCCAAGCAGGAGATCCTTACATCTGCCTCTACCTAGGATCGAACTCACAGCCTAAAACCCACTTGCGAGTATCTATCTATCTATCTATCTATCTATCTATCTATCTATCTATCTATCTATCTATCTATCTATCTATCTATCTATCTATCTATCTATCTATCTATCTATCTATCTATTTATGAGACTTATATACCGCCTCACAGTGCAAGCACTCTCTAAGCGGTTTACACCAGTAAGCAATGTATATTTATATTGCCCCCAAATAATCTGGGTTCCTCATTTTACCTACCTGGGAAGGATGGAAGGCCGAGTCAACCTTGAGCCCCGTGAGATTTGAACCGCTGAACTGCGGATCACAGTCAGCTAAAGTGGCCCTGAAGTACTGCACTCTAACTGCTGCGCCACCTCGTATGAACGTCGTCCGGGCGGGTTGCGGTTTTGACAGCTGGCGGGAGGGGCACTGCAAACCCGGCCCCGTCATGGCTTAAGTCAAACCCTAGTTAAGCGAACTCGCCGGCTGAAGAAGTTGGCAAGAGAGAATGCAAGATTCGGGGGGGGGGAGGAATCGGCCTTTTCCCACCCTGCCCAGGATAAGCGGGCCTCGCTTAACCCCGATGCATTCAGACGAGCGGCAAGAAATGGGTTTGGCAACGCAGGGCGGCCACGCGATCCCTGCAAGCGAACTTGCAAACTTTGCTGCCAACTGTTCCTTGGGAGACCCCCTTTCCCCTTCTCTAGATGTGGGTGCTCCATCCCCGGAGGCTTTTAAGAAGAGATTTGGGCAACCGTCTGTCCAGAATGGCACAGAATCTCTTGCTTGTAAGCCCAGATTGTTGGTGGGCAACGTGCCGACTCTGTAAACCGCTTAGAGAGGGCTGTAAAGCACCTTGAAGCGGTATATAAGTCTTTAAGTGCAGTTAGTCTGTAGAGATTTGCAGCCATCCAGGTCCTGGTTGTCCCGAAGGTGCTTTTTCAGGAGGCAACTGGACTTTCTTGTTTTTTTCCTTTGAAGACATTTCACTTCTCATCCAAGGAGCTTCTTCAGCTCTGACAGGATATAGTAGGGAATGGAAGGATTTATATTCCTTGCAGACAGCGGGTCATTGGCATCCTTTTTAGAGGGTCCTTGAAGCTAAACCTCCAAGTGAGATTCTCTACAGACTTTTTAAGCCATACAATTTGGGATGAACACCCTTGGAATGGTGTGGGAGTAGGAATGGATTTCCAGAGGGGAAAAATTGCAAGACCACAGGAACCAGGAGCACTAACTCAGGTGACCTTGAGGACACAGACAAACCTCCAAGTGCTTCAAGGATGCCAATGACCAAAGGAAGATAAATCCTTCCATTCCCCACTAACTTGTCAGAGCAGAAGAAGCTTCTTGGATGAGAAGCGAAACGTCCGTCAAAAGGGAAAAAAACAAAGTCCAGTTGCCTCCTGAAAAAGCACCTTTGGGATGTCTAAGTGTTGATAGATAGATAGATAGATAGATAGATAGATAGATAGATAGATAGATAGATAGATAGATAGATAGATAGATGATAGAATATATATCATCTATCTATCTATCTATCTATATCTATAGAGGTAGAAGTAGATAGATAGATAGATAGATAGATAGATAGATAGATAGATAGATAGATAGATAGATAGATAGATAGATAGATAGATAGATAGACAGACAGACAGACAGACAGACAGACAGACAGACAGACAGACAGACATAGATGATAGATGATAGAATATATATCATCTATCTATCTATCTATAGCTATAGAGGTAGAAGTAGATAGATAGATAGATAGATAGATAGATAGATAGATAGATAGATAGATAGATAGATAGATAGATAGACAGACAGACAGACAGACAGACAGACAGACAGACAGACAGACATAGATGATAGATGATAGAATATATATCATCTATCTATCTATCTATATCTATAGACATAGATGATAGATAGATAGATGATAGAATATATATCACAGTGATGGCGAACCTTTTTTCCCTCGGGTGCCGAAATAGAGCGTGTGCGCGCTATTGCACGCGCGTGCATGCCCACACCCATAATTCAAAGCTCCTCACTTGCCCCACCCTCCTGCACATGTGTGCGTGACCCCCATCACTCCCCCATTTCCTGACTTCCAGTGGGCCCGGTGGGCCCATTTTTTGCCCTCCCCAGGCTCCAGAGGCTTTCTTGGAGCTTGGGGAGGGCAAAAGCACTCCCCCACCATCCTGGAGGCCCTCCGGAGGCCAAAATCTCCCTCCCAGAGCCTCCGCGCGAGCCAAAAATCAGCTGGCGGGCACACACATGCGTACTGGAGCTGAGCTAGGGCAACGGCTCGCGTGCCGGCAGATATGGCTCCGCGTGCCACCTGTGGCACCCGTGCCATAGGTTCGCCATCACTGATATATCATCCATCTCTCTCTCTCTCTCTCTCTCTCTCTCTCTCTCTCTCTCTCTCTCTCTCTCTCTATCTATCTACACACATAGATAGATGATAGATAGATGATAGATTATATATAGATATATAGAGGTAGATGTAGATACAGATATAGATGATAGATAGATATAGATAGATATAGATGATAGATAGATGATAGACAGAGAGAGAGATGATCGATGATATAGATGATAGATGATAGAATATATAGATAGATAGATAGATAGAGAGAGAGAGAGAGAGAGAGAGAGAGAGAGAGAGAGAGATGATAGATGATATAGATGATAGATGATAGACAGATGATAGAGATGACAGATGATAGATAGATGATAGATAGATAGATAGATAGGCATAGGCATATATATTATTTGTTTTCTCTTTACAGACAATATGTGCTTGATGAACAGCATACTGTCTGGCTCAAGTCGTTTACATAGTAATACTTCTTAAATGCCTAATTTCCACCCCTTTTATCCAACCGTTGATAAAACAACTCCCAAGTTGGAAAACATTCTGTGTCTTCTTTTCTCTTCAGCGTGTTTAAGTGCTATCGCTATTGGGGGCCGGACTAGACGACCTCCAAGGCCCCCCCTTTCCCAACTCTTCGCGATTCTTGCCAACTCTCAAGCAACGCCTCTCCACTCGCGCCAGTGAACCTGAAAGACAATCCGGCCGGCTTGGCTGGGAACTTCCCCCTCCCTCCCTCTCTCTCTCCCCTCCCCTCAACCCCGGCCTTTCTCGCTACTCAGTTGCATTGTGGGAGAGGAAGTGCTCCGTTCCCACGTTGCTGCAGCTGCGGAGGGGAAGCTCGGCCAAGCATGGCCGCAGCCGCGAAAAGGTCAGGCCGTTTTGCAAAGCCAAGCGCGCGCTCTTTGCAAAGAGGTGGGGGTGGGAGGGAAGGAGGGGGGGGGTAGGAGCAGTTGAGGGCTTGGAGGGGGGGGAAAGGCACCCCCGCAAAGTCGTGAGGATAGGGAATTGGGGTTCGTTCCCTGCTTTGGTTTGCGCGCATCCTGCCCCCCACCCACCCAACTCTTGTTTGCAAACCGAAGGAAGAATTGCAATGGGTTGCATGGCCTTCAGGATCATTCCCACCCCACCCACCCCAAATTGGGAAGCCTAGGCACCCGACCCCAAAGCCTGCAGAGCGCGGCCGTGTGAATGCATGTACTCCAGAGTCCGGGGATCCGTGTCGTGTGACGGGGATAGGGAAAACAGAAGGAGGAAGTGTTTGCTGGATGTGTTTTCCCCCTTGGGGTATTATTTGTCAAAATAATAAAGGTGGGATACAAATAAGTAAATAAAAAATAAAAGACATTTTAGAAATATTTCAAACGGTTTTTCCCAAGCCTCAAATGCAAAACTTTTTGCTAGATATTTCCATATTTTGATTTAAAAAGCCAGGCCTACATTAAAGTAAAAATCTAAAGCACTACATAGGTATGGAAGAGAGTGTTCCTACCAATTTTGCTCTTAAAGGATGCTACAGCGGTTTGTTTTCTCTTAACACAATGCTTAACCCCC
Source organism: Diadophis punctatus similis (assembly GCA_023053685.1). NCBI lineage: Eukaryota > Metazoa > Chordata > Lepidosauria > Squamata > Dipsadidae > Diadophis > Diadophis punctatus. The sequence goes on along the minus strand of JALIGW010000011.1, from coordinate 20,047,821 downwards.
TTTTTTAATGTAAAAAAATGGAAAATATATATTCCCAACAATCTGCTAACTAGAAATAAATTGCAAACCTATTGTTTTGTTTATCGACAGCTGTGAAATGAGCTTTTGTGTAGGTTAAACAAAATCACCTTTGGGGCCTTTTAAAACAATTCCATTAAAGGCAGGTTTTTTAAAAAAAACCTTTTAAATTATAAAGGTCTCTCAGTCTAATTTATCACACCCTAACTTGCTGGCTTGGGAGGAACAATTAGGTAATGAGCAACACCTGGAGATTTTACCTTGAAGGCCACAGGTGGTGCTTAATTGGGAGCAGGGAGCTTTGCAGCAGTTCCTGAGGCAACTTAATTTTTATTTATTTTTTAAAAAGGGATTTTTTTAAAAAAATGTAAAATTTAGGCTGGCCGATTTAAAATATTGGGAAACAATTCCTGGTTAAACCAGAAAGATTATTATTATTTAATTATTTTAATGTCGTTTTTGGCTGCGGAGGCCTAACGTCACCCTGTCACTCTCGATAAACTGAGGATTAAAAGGCCATTTTCTATATTTTCCCCCTTTTGCTCTTCAGTTTTGAAAGCCCCCCGGTTTAAAAATGCAGAAATACCATTTTTTTAAAAAAAAAAATCTGTTGTAATTTGTAGACCTGAGAATTTTGAGGCACTTTTGGTGAATTCAGTTTGCGGAACAGAGTGATTTCGGAGAGAGGTTTGAGAGTAATAGGTGCAAATGTGTAGGCTTATTTCATTTATTTTTATTTATTTAGTCACCACGGTTGCTCTGGGCAGTTAAATTGGATTTTTTTATTTTATTTTATTTTATTTATTTATTTATTTATTTATTTATTTATTTATTTATTTATTTATTTATTTATTTATTTATTATTTGTTCTTCTATGCCGCCCTACTCCCGAGGGACTCAGGGCGGCGTACATCAGTTTTAGGAGAACATTAATAATAAGCAGTAATTTAAAAACAACAGTTAAAAAATATACAAAGAATTAAAAAATTATTTGTATATCTTTGTATATCTTTGTATAAAAGATTCAAAACTCAGGAGAAGCAAGTGGGTAAAGTGGGCAAGTGGGTAAAAATGCCCCCTAAAAATAAATTGTTACAAATAATTTATAAATCATAGATGATTACTTAGACATTATAAAGTAATTCGGGATATTTGTTGATGTGTGTTTTGCCTTCAATTTATTTTCTTGCGTTTATATCAAATCTCTAGCTGCCCGTCTCGTGGATCTAACTTTGGGTGACATTTTGTTTTTTTGTTTTTGTTTTAAATAGAATTCTTTTTTATACAATTAAAGCAACACTATGAAAATCAGAGCCTTAAATTTTCACTATATATTTAGATTTTCTTATATAAAATCTTATATCAGATTTTCCCATGTGCAAATAGTGTCACTAGTGTGTAATTAACAACTTGGAAATGGGAGTCCAGCCTATTTGCCAGAGGGCGAAGCATTTATAACGTCATAGTGCATTGGCCTTTCTAAATGAGATCGTCGATAAAGAAACGATGCATTGTTTATTATTTATTTTTAAATTCTGACTGTCTTGCCTTTTCAGAAGCAAAAAACTGGCTGACTTGAGCGTGGATGAGTTCTTAATGTCCGGATTTGACACTGATTTGGAAGATAATTTGATAGAAGATACTCCAAATTCTGAGGAAGATGAGAAAAGACCGTTGCCTTCAGAACTTGACATCAAAAAGAAACCAAGGTGTAGTTTGATACCAGGGGATAGGTGAGTTTTCATGATGATGGATGGATGGATAAATAGATAATGATGATGGATGGATGGATGGTTGGTTGGATGGAGGAAGGTGAGAGAGAGGGATGATGGATGGCTAGATGATGGATATAGGTAGTTATTTATTTCATTATTTATTATTTATTATTTGGTTCTTCTATGCTTAGATATTATGGATGGAGGAATGAAAGATAGATAGATGATAGATAGATAGATAGATAGATAGATAGATAGATAGATAGATAGATAGATAGATAGATAGATAGATATAGATAATGATGGATGGATGAAGGGGTGAGAGAAGAATGATGGATGAATAGATGATGGATATTGGTAGCTAGATATGAAGAAGGAATGGAGGGACAGATACAATAGTAACATGGATGGATGGATGATAGATAGATAATAGCTTTTAAACTATGTGCCTAGGAATCTCAATTTGGAAGCTCACTTAAGTTTCTAAATGAGCGGATGCAAGAGTGGACCAAATGTGTCTTATCTCCATCATCTTTCCTAGTAGAAAAATGAGAAAGTTTCCTCTAAAACAACGTTTCTTGTTTTAAAATATGTGGACTTCAACTCCCAGAATGCCCCAGGCCAGCCCTTTGGCTTTCAAGTTAGAATCAAAAAGGACACGACACGAAACGAAAGCCGACTGGGGAGGGAAGTGGAAAACTCAAGCCGGCCATATACTCGAGCATTGTTGGGAGACTACTGGATGGGGAATTCTGGGAGTTGAAGTCCACGCTTCTTAAAATTGGCAAGATTGAGAAACACTGCTTCTCTTTCTGCCTTCTTCTTATTAACATTTTGAAAATCAGGACTTTCGTTCATACTTTCTAGGAAGCAAAAAAACCCCGATGTTTCTCTTTTAAGCAATATAGCACTATGGAATTTGTAAGGTTTGTTAGCATTTTTTTTTTAAAAAAATACTTCCTGGCTGGATATATAGTTATATAAACTTAAAATTCCTTAAACTCTTCTGTGTTGTGCAGGAAAATAAAGAAAGGTAATGCTTCAGTGCATAAAGACCAGCTCTCTCGACTAAAGGACCGAGATCCAGAATTTTACAAGTTCCTGGAAGAAAATGACAAGACTTTGCTCAATTTTGACGACTCTGACAGTTCTGACGAAGAGGAAGATCATCACCTGTTGCCTGAAAAATTAGAGGTAATTAATTTTATTTTCAGTATAGCTCGGGGGTCGGCAACCTTAAACACTCAAAGAGCCACAAAGGTTCTAACCGGAAGCCCCCCGTTCGATTCTGGAGCCGACCGGAAGTCCGGTTCCCCCGCCATAGAGTCTCCTAGCGCGGCGTCCTTTTTCCTCTACCTGTCCTAACCGAAAGCCCTATCAGTTGTGGAGCTGACCGGAAAACCCGCCCCTTGCCATAGAGTCTCCTCCTGGCACGCCCTACTTCTCCCCCCCACCCCAAACCAGAAGTTCCTCTCAAAATTGTGGTGCCGACCGGCGACTGAGCCGCAGCAGAGGAATGAAAGAGCCACATGCGGCTCCAGAGCCGCAGGTTGCTGACCCCTGGTATAGCTGAACTTCAGGACTTATTTGACTGCTCTTGCTAGCTCTCTGATGTCAGTTAGAATCCAGCTTAATTAATGCTCGGATCTCCTATAATGTTGCAGGACTATAGAAATAAAAAAGAATCAGGTGAAAGCAAACATTTATATGAAAATACCAGTGTGGCTCTCAACAATGGAAGCATTTACACATCCAAATGTAGTAAATCTGGGGGAAAAAATTAACATATAAAGATACTAGCTGATGTCCCGGCGCTGCCTGGGTATTTTTTCATCCTAATCACACCCGCCTCCCGCGCATGTGCACATGACCCCCTCCTGATGGTCATTTTGAAAAATTCTTTCTTAGCACCTAGAAGCCAAGAGGAACATACGTGGCAAATTTCAAGTTTGTAGGCTTTACGGTTCTGGAGATTTCGTGATTACGGCGTGAGTGGTTTTCGTATGTATGTATGTATGTATGTATGTATGTATGTATGTATGTATGTATGGAGAGAGAGAGAGAGAGAGAGAGAGAGAGAGAGAGAGAGAGAGAGATTTTGAATGTGGAAGGGAATAGACTGACATTAAAGAAAAAAAGAAGATAGAGTATTTTCGAACATGTGACTTATTTTATAAATGGTTGGATAATAGAGGTAGAAATTAGGAGCTGGGAAAGTATTATTATGTAAGCAAAGTGACCCAGACGATGTATGTTAAATGAAAATGTGTAAATAAACTTAAAAAAAGAAAGCTCAGAGAAACCAATTTCTTTTTATTCCTAAGAAAAACTGCATGGACTGTGTCCCTGGAAGCATTTCAGGCTAATTCTTTTTTTTAAAAAAAAACTTTGATAGGAAGCAACTGATGAGGAAGATGAGGAAGATGAGGAAGAAAAAACAGTTAAGCGGAAAAAAATGGACTTTATCACCGTGTCATTGAAAATGGTGGAACACTGGAAGGAAGCCGCAGAGGTAAGAGACACAATTTTTTTAAATGCAACATTTCTTTAGGAGCTGCAAATAAGGCTGATTAAATATGGAAGGTCTTGCCCAAAACAAAGATAAAATTGATTTTCTCTCTCTCTTTCTAACCTTAGTATTTGGAATGGAATGGGAATAGGAATAGGAATAGAGTAGATTCTTTATTGGTCAACCTGTTAGCTATCCTATCCTATTATTCTGTTCTATTCTATTCTATTCTATTCTATTCTGCATTCTATTTTATTTTATTCTAGTATTGTATTGTATTGTATTCTATTTATTCTATTCTATTGTATTGTATTCTATATTCTATATTATTCTATTTTATTATTGTATTGTATTGTATTGTATTCTATTCTATTCTGCATTCTATTCTAACCTATCCTATTCTTATTGTACAGTGATACCTCGGTTCACGAACTTAATTCGTGAACTGAATCTGGTCGCGAACCGAATTGGTCGTGAACCGAGGCACATTTTCCCATAGGGTTCAATGTAAATCCGGTTAATCCGTGCTAACCTTTTTTGGGGGGTTCAGATCTGCCTTCTGCCTCTGCCTCCCTCGCTCACCTGCCAGCCTGCGCCCGCCCGTTCGGATCTGCCTTCTGCCTCTTCCTCCCTCGCTCATCCGCCAGCCTGCGCCCGCCCGTTCGGATCTGCCTTCTGCCTCTGCCTCCCTCGCTCACCTGCCAGCCTGCGCCCGCCCGTTCGGATCTGCCTTCTGCCTTTGCCTCCCTCGCTCATCCGCCAGCCTGCGCCCGCCCGTTCGGATCTGCCTTCTGCCTCTTCCTCCCTCGCTCATCCGCCAGCCTGCGCCCGCCCGTTCGGATCTGCCTTCTGCCTCTGCCTCCCTCGCTCATCCGCCAGCCTGCGCCCTGTGAGCGAGGGAGGTGGCGGCAGAAGGCAAATCCAAACGGGCGGGCGCAGGCTGGCAGGTGAGCGAGGGAGGCAGAGGCAGAAGGCAGATCCCAACTGGCGGGCGCAGGCTGGCAGGTGAGCGAGGGAGGCAGAGGCAGATCCGAACGGGCGGGCGCAGGCTGGCGGATGAGCGAGGGAGGAAGAGGCAGAAGGCAGATCCGAACGGGCGGGCACAGGCTGGCGGATGAGCGAGGGAGGCAGAGGCAGAAGGCAGATCCCAACGGGCGGGCGCCACCTCCCTCGCTCACCCGCCAGCCTGGAAATAGTATTAAAATGGCCGCGGCTCCTGTTCGTGAACCGAGGCGGAGTTCATGAACCGGAGCATATTTTTATGCACTTTTCTGTTCGTGAACCGAATTGTTCGTGAACAGAAGCGTTCGTGAACCGAGGTATCACTGTATTCTTATTGTATTGTATTCTATTATTATTGTATTCTATTCTGTTCTATATTCTATTCTATTCTATTATTCTATTGTATTGTATTGTATTCTATATTCTATTTTATTTATTCTATTCTATTCTAATCTATTCTATTCTATTTATTCTATTCTATTCTATTTGTATTGTATTCTATATTCTATATTATTCTATTTTGTTATTGTATTCTATTCTATTCTGCATTCTATTCTAACCTATCCTATTCTTATTGTATTCTTATTGTATTGTATTCTATTAGTATTGTATTCTATTCTGTTCTATATTCTATTCTATTCTATTATTCTATTGTATTCTATTCTATTCTATTCTATTCTATTGTATTCTATTCGATATCCTATTTTATTGTATTGTATTGTATTGTATTCTATTCTATTCTATTTTATTTATTCTATTCTATTTTATTCTTTTCTATTATTCTATTCTATTCTATTCTATTCAATTCTATTAGTATTGTATTGCATTGTATTCTACTCATTTTTTTTATTTTAGAATTGATTCTATTATTATTATTATTATTATTTATTCCACACAGAAGAAACTCTCACCCAGGGTCTTCCATGAAATCACGCAAGCTTTTAAAGCCTGCGTGGTCACCGCCAAAGGGGAATCGGCAGGGCCAGATTCTGGCAAGTTCAAAGTCACGGACAGCACAGGTAAACCTGCCAGAACTGAGCTAGCTTTGCAAAAAATAAGAGATTAAAGAAACACATTCCAGCTTCGTTGATATTTTGCCCTAGGTCTTTGGTTTGCTTTAGCTGGCCTTGATGATTATGTTGTGAGTGTGGACTCATTGATTTACCATATTTTTCGGAGTATAAGACGCACCTTTTTCCTCCCTAAAAGAGGCTGAAAATTTGGGTGCGTCTTATACTCCGAATGTAGCTTTTTCGAAGCTTTTTTTCCCCAGCCCTAACTAGGTGCTAACTATCTTCCCGGCTTCCTACTCTGTCCGAAGAAGTTTTTTCCCAGCCCTAAGTCTTTGCAGGCTTATTTTCATTCCTACTCCCTTTGAAGAATAGTTTTTTCAGCCCTAACCAGGGAATAAAATAATGTGCTGAAGCTGAACAGACTTAAGGATGCTAGCCAGATGAATAGGTAGATTTCCCCCCCCCCTATTTTCCTCCCCCCAAACTAAGGTGCATCTTATACTCCGGTGTGTCTTATACTCCAAAAAATACGGTATTTAGATTAAGACCCCTTAGGTGGCACTTAGTCATACGCCATCAATTGCAAACCAGAACGATTGTGTTCACAAAACCATTAAACCAAAAGCAAGCAAATTGAATTCTGGGCAATATGAAAAACTCCATTATTTTAAGTTATGTATACAGGTAGTCCTCAACTTATGACCACGATAGAGCCCAAAATTTATGTCACTGAGCGAGACAGTCGTTAAGTATGTTTTGCCCCACTTTATGACCTTCCTTGCCACAGTTGTTAAGGGAATCACTGCAGTTAAGTTAGTGACAAGGATGTTAAGTGAATCTGGCTTCCCTATTGACTGTCAGAAGGTCGCAAAAGGGGGATTACATCACCCCCGGGACACTGCAACTGTCACAAATGTGAGTCAGTTGTCAAAAGCATCCATATTTTGATCATGTGATCATAGGGATGCTGCAGTGGTCATAAGCGTGAAAAACAGAGGTGGGCGTCACATAATGTAACAACCGGTTTGCCCAGCACTGGAAATGTGAGCGTGCACGCATGCGCGCAGCTTCAAGAACACGGCGATACAGGACGGGATAGCGCCGGGGCAGGTGGGCGGGGCCACCCGTTGGTGGGAACTACGGTTCGCCCGAACCAGCCCACCTCTGGCGAAAAACAATCTTAAGTCACTTCTTCAGTGCTGCTGTAACTTCAGAACATGGTTGTGTCAAGGACTACCTGTATATCAGTATTTCTCAATCTCTGCGACTTTTAAGATGGGTGGACTTCAACTCCCAGAATTCCCCAGCCTCCTCTTAAAAGTTGCCGCCATTGAGACAGCAATGAGTATAAAAGAGTCCGCTCTCACAACTGCTAAATTCATTGATGAAATATCTCTATTTTTTTTGTTTGCATCTCCTGCTTAGTCTTCAACACGCTTGTCTCCTTCTGTGTCCGCGACCTCTTCGTTCTTGTGCAAAAATTGCTTCAGGTGAAACCTGCAAAAAATAAATCAAAGTAAGTTTGTTTGTTTGTTTGTTTTATGCACATTTGTTTGCTCTTTATTCTTCCAGTCTAGGAATTGCAAAAGTCTATTCCTTCAATTCCTAATGGCCATTTTTTTATCCATCCTGAGCAGAATAGTTTTTTAGAGGATAGAGGAGGATAGAATAGACGAGCCGAGGTGGCGTATCGGTTAGAGTGCAGTACTGCAGGCCACTTTAGCTGACTGTGATCCGCAGTTCAGCTGTTCAAATCTCAACCAGCTCAAGGTTGACTCAGCCTTCCATCCTTCCGAGGTGGGTAAAATGAGGACCCAGATTGTTGGGGGGCAATGTAAATATACATTGCTTACTGGTGTAAACCGCTTAGAGAGTGCTTGCACTGTGAGGTGGTATATAAATCTCACAAATAAATAAAAAAATAAATAAATCTCTTCCCACTTAATACTATAACCATGTTGCTTGTATCTTTCAATTTATATTGTTTTTATTTGTTTCCTAGTACAATTTGATAGCTTATTAGTAATCTTGACTATCACTGTTGTATCTTTTTATTCTTGATGAGTGTATTTTATTATTCTTATGTACACTGAGAGCATATACACCAAAGACAAATTCCTTGTGTGTCCAATCACACTTGGCCAATAAAGAATTCTATTCTATTCTTATTCTCTTCTCTATTCTCTTCTCTTCTTATTGTCTTCTCTTCTTATTCTCTATTCTATTCTATTCTATTCTATTCTATTCTATTCTATTCTATTCTATTCTTCCATTCCATTCCATTCCATTCCATTCCATTCCCTATTCTATTCTATTCTATTCTATTCTATTCTATTCTATTCTATTCTATTTTCCCCTCCCCTCCCCCCCCTCCCCTCCCCTCTCCTCTCTATTCTATTCTATTTATTCTAATCTAATCTAATCTAAAAAAAACTATAAATCCCCCTGGTCATGTGATCAAAATTCGAAGATTGGCAATTGACTCATATTTATGACGGTCTCAGGGTCATGTGATCCCTTTTGATGAGCAAAGTCGATGGGCAATCCAGATTCACTTAACAGCCGTGTTACTAACTTAACAACTACAGTGATTCACTTAACTCTGGCAAGAAATGTTGCAAAACGGGGCAAAACTCACTTAACAACTATCTTGCTTAGTAATGGAAATTGTCGTAAATTGAGAACTACCTATAGTTTATTTAAAGCTGCAGCGGCTTTATTAACCCCACCTGCTAAATTGGCCAATTTGAGTTTTATGGCCTGGTTTGTGCATTGTTAACTCAGTTTACCATTCAGTATCCTGGCAGAGGCATAGAAATAGAATGAATGAACTGGAAGGGACCTTGGAGGTCTTCTAGTCCAGCCCCTTGCTCAAACAGGAGAACCTATAATATTTCAGATAAGTAGCTGTCTAGACTTTTCTTTAAAAAACTCCAGTGATGGAGCATCCACAACCTCTGGTGGCAAGCTGTTCCACTGGTTAATTTTCCTCCCTGTTAGGAAGTTTCTCCTTAATTCCAGGTTGCTTCTCTCCTTGATTAGTCTCCAACCATTTTTTCTTCTCCTGCCTTCAGGTGCTTTGGAGAATAATTTGACCCCCTGTTCTTTGTGGCAGCCCTCCAAATACTGGAATACTGCTATCCTGTCACCCCTAATTCTTCTTTTCTTTAGACTAGCCAGACCCAAACCCTGCAGCCATAAAATAAGTTAATCTTATTCCCAGGACAAGCAAGTGATTTTTGGTGTCAGAAAAGAAGGTCTCATCCATCTGGTGGTATTCCCACGGTTACTAAAATCCCCCAATACTGAAGAATAATTTGCAAAACAGCTAAACCAAGAAAATTGGAATAGCTGACCGGGTCAGCGTCGAATTTTCCATTCGGGCCGCAAAGGCAAGCAGCTGTTTAGAGTACAATTAATCCCTTTCTAGTTGGCATGTGGGTGGTCATTTGCAGATATCTGATCCGCATAGCATCGTGGGCACTCAGCGGTCTGGGTAACGGTACATCTTTGTATATGACGTGCTTTGCACGTGTCCTCAGCTGACTGCTGCTTTTGGCTGAGTTTCTGAGCTGGGTCCACATGATTGGGACGCTACGCATCCTTTTCAGGAAGCTGTTCCCTCCTGGGAGGGGGCTTCGTGGTACCCGAAGCGGAACATCCAGATTCAGTTTTGCTCCATATGGCACCAACCTTGTGAACTCTCAAGTTTCTTCTTTGCGCTGTGTATTCAAAATGGACAGTGATTAATAGATATGTGTGTATATATGTGTGTGTGTATGGGTGCAGGTATGTCAGAGTTTGCAGCAATCCAACCAGCACACAAGTAAAAGAATTCAGCAGGATACATTTATATAAGAAATTCGTTTATATACAATACCATACAGCAGAAGCCAGAACCAGAACTCAGAATCCAGAAACACAGAAGTAATATTAGCAATAGCACTTAGACTTATATACCGCTTCATAGTGCTTTACAGCCCTCTCTAAGCGGCTTACAGAGTCAGCATATTGCCCCCAACAATCTGGGTCCTCATTTTACCGACCTCAGAAGGATGGAAGGGCTGAGTCAACCTTGAGCCGGTGAGATTTGAACTGCCGAACTAGCAGTCAGCTGAAGTAGCCTGCAGTGCTGCACTCCTAACCACTGCGCCACCTCGGCTCTGTATACAGAAGCAATATGTCAGGGTATGCAGATTTAATAGCTGTAAGCTAATGAGAGGTTGTAAGCGAAGGCAACCGGAAGCTAATGCAATGTGAATGAGACAGCAGGGTTACTGCCACTTTAAGAAGCTGGGTAAAAAAGCTGCCTATATAAGGGAAGCCATTAGAGGACGTTTCCCTTCTCATGTTCTCTCTCATGGTATAGTCTCATTGCTGGTATTTAAGGTATTTAACCACCTATAAGTTTGTATATATTTAGCTGTATATAAACCACTATTAATTATCTAAAGGCTCTGTGTGCTGTGTGCTTGCTCCTGGGTTTATCTCATAATAGTAATCATGCTGCCTAAACTCTGACACAATACAGAGGCACTCATATATTACATACATACGTACATACATACAAACATACATATATAATTTTTTGCTGATAAATGAAAATGAAGGGAGACTATTATAAATCTATTTCAAGCTATTTAGCTCTCATCAGATAGCCATACCCTTAGTGGGATTTGAACCTGGGCAGTCTGTCTGTAAGGCAGCAGCTTTAACCTCTAGGCCACAGGCTCTCTTCCCTTATCAGCTCTTCAAAACACACACAAACACACACACACCCCGCCCACCAGGCTCCGAGCCGTCTGGGTCACCAAACAGTCCCCATCGGCTAACCTGTTACCAGGTATACATTTATTTTCTACCTTGAATTTTAAATGCATCACAGGCAAGAACCTTTCCCATTTTAGCAGCCCCTAGCCCAGTTGAAATTCAGTCATCTCCCATGAGTTGGAGAAATGACAGCCTTTGAATCACACATTTACTGTACTAAATCACGTCTTCCTTAAATTGCTTTAGGTTAGTCTTGCCTTCCTCTAGCCCGCTGTGGAGCAAGTTACGATTGGACATCAAAATGCACCTTGGCTGTACCATTCAGGTGAGTTTAAGTCACCTAGCAAGCGAGGGTCAAATTTGGTCATTTTTTTTTATATTGGGCGTCTCTTCCTGGTTGTTGTTTTTTTTTTGGTAAAAGTTTTTTATTTTTCATTTTCAAAAATATAAATATTTAATCTTTCCTTAAGCAGTGTGTCGTCTGGGTACAATCACCTCTGTGCAACTTCTTTCACCATTTACATCACCATTCACCTTTACATTAATATTATTTCTCTAAACTTAAAGTTACGATATATTAAACAATTAAACATTGTAAAAAAAATTTGTTTTCTTCTTAATATCTTCTAGTGGTAATATATTAACATTAAACATCATTATTATCATACACATGCTAACAGTTTTCGTCTTATTTATATCTCTATCTTAGTATACTTTCTATTATTTTTTATTTTTATTTTTATTCTTCCTTTCCAAACTCCTTTTTTATTCTCCAACCATTTGTAAAATACTTCCCATATCATAGAATATTCCGTTTGTTCTTTCTCTTTAATCGCTAATGTTAATCTGTTCATTTCTGCACATTCTAATATTTTCCTAATCTCATCATTGGGAATCTCTTCACTCTTCCAATGTTATACAAATACGATTCTAGCTACGGTTAATACATGAATAATTAAATCTACATTCTCTTTATTATAAATTTCAGGTAAGATTCCTAACAAGAGTATTTCTGGCTCCAACTCAATACGTTGCTGTATCCTCTCTTCCAACCATGTTTTAATTTTTATCCTGGTTTTTGGAAGATACTTTTTCTTGATAGAAGAAAATATTTGTGTCAGTGTTGAACTGTAGTGCTTTCTGAGCTTGATGGTTTTCTTGCAGACGTTTCACTACCAAACTAGGTAAGGTCATCAGTGCATTGAAGCAGGCGCTGTGGTGGCACAGTGGTTAGAATGCAGCATTGCAGACTAACTCTGCCCACAGTCTGGAGTTCGATCCTGACCGGCTCAAGGTTGACTCAGCTTTCCATCCTTCCAAGATCAGAAAAATGAGGACCCAGATTGTTGGGGCCAATATACTGACATTTGTAAACTGCTCACAGAGTGTTGTAAAGTACTATGGAGTGGTATATAAGTCTAATTACTATTGGTAATAAAACGTCTGCAAGAAAAGTGGGCAACCATTTAAATATGAGCCAGCCGTGTGCAGCAGCTACCCAAAAAGCCAACACAGTTCTAGGCTGCATTAACAGAGGGATAGAATCAAGATCACGCAAAGTGTTAATACCACTTTACAATGCCTTGGTAAGGCCACACTTGGAATACTGCATTCAGTTTTGGTCGCCACGATGTAAAAAAGATGTTGAGACTCTAGAAAGAGTGCAGAGAAGAGCAACAAAAACGATTAGGGGACTGGAGGCTAAAACATATGAAGAACGGTTGCAGGAACTGGGTATGTCTAGTCTGATGAAAAGAAGGACCAGGGGAGACATGATAGTAGTGTTCCAATATCTCAGGGGTTGCCCCAAAGAAAAGGGAGTCAAACTATTCTCCAAAGCACCTGAGGGCAGGACAAGAAGCAGGTGGAATGGGTGGAAACTAAACAAGGAGAGAAGCAACTTAGAACTAAGGAGAAATTTCCTGACAGTTAGAACTATTAATCCGTGGAACAGCTTGCCTCCAGAAGTTGTGAATGCTCCAACACAGGAAGTTTTAAAGAAGATGTTGGATAACCATTTGTCTGAAATGGTGTAGGGTTTCCTGCCTAAGCAGGGGGTTGGACTAGAAGACCTCCAAGGTCCCTTCCAACTCCGTTATTCTATTCTATTCTATTCTATTCTATTCTATTCTATTCTATTCTATTCTAAAACCACCAAGCTCAGAGAATAACATGGACCCCACTGATTTTTTTTCTTCCTTCCTATTAAAAGAGCATTGGACAGAGAGAATTCTCAGCAAGCCCATAGTTTGATTTTCAACGGGTAGAAATGCAACATTTAGAAGACTTCTAAATCTCTCCATTTAGAAGAATATTTTTCAAGGTGAAGAAAATAACCTAAGAATGGAGATTCTCAGTCATCCAGGTCATGGTTGTCCCAAAGGTGGTTTTTTTTTCAACAGGCAACTGGACTTCCTTTGTTTTCCCTTGAGGACGTTTCGCTCCTCATCCCGGAAGCGTCTTCCGTTCTGACTGAATTCTTCCATTCGCCAGCGTTCGGGCAGAACGGAAGAAGCTTCCTGGATGAGAAGCGAAACGTCTTCAAGGAAAAACGAAGGAAGTCCATTTGCCTCTTGAAAAAAAGAGGGACAGGGGCCGAAGGTAGCGTAGGAGGTTTGAAATAGGCCCGCCTTTCAGCCGTATTGATGGAAATTGTGTCTTCTTTTTTTTGTTTCTGCAGCTTCTGTCGTGTTTAACCCGAACCTCCGTAACAGTAGCTGTCCTTCATCACATCAATGCCATAGTTCCTTACTATCTAAGCTTCCCCAAACAGTCTCGCATACTACTTAAGGTAAGCTTGATAGCAGGGCTGGCCAGAAAGTGCAGGAATAAGACACCTCTTCAAATTGGGTGCCCAGGTTTCAGTCCTAGATAATGGGTTCCAGGTCAAACTTTTTTTGGGGGGGCTTGGTTTTTAAAAGAATTACCGTATTTTTGGAGTATAAGACACACCTTTTTCCTCCCTAAAAGTGGCTGAAAATTTGGGTGCGTCTTATACTTCGAATGTAGCTTTTTTCCAGCCCTAACTAGGTGCTAACAGATCTTCCCAGCTCTTACCTTGCAGGCTTTTTCATTGTTACTCTCTCCAAAGAATGTTTTTCCAGCCCTAAGTCTTTGCAGGTTTTTTTTTTCATTGCTCTACTTGCTCCGAATAAGTTTTTTTCTAGCCCTAACCAGGTGCTAACGATCTTCCCAGCTCTTACCTTGCAGGCTTTTTCATTGTTACTCTCTCCAAAGAATGTTTTTCCAGCCCTAAGTCTTTGCAGGGTTTTTTTTTCATTGCTCTACTTGCTCCGAATAAGTTTTTTTCTAGCCCTAACCAGGTGCTAAGGATCTTCCCAGCTCTTACTGGCTTGCAGGCTCTTTCACTGTTACTCTCTCAGAAGAAGGTTTTTTTAAGTCCTAACCAGGGGATAAAATAATGTGCTGAAACTTACCAGACTAAGGATGCTAGCCAGATGAATACCTGGTAGGCAGATTGTTTTCCCCTATTTTCCTCCCCCAAAACTAAGGTGCGTCTTATACTCCGGTGCGTCTTATACTCCGAAAAATACGGTAATTAGATTTTTACTCCACCTTTATTTTATTTATTTAATTATTAAACTTGTATGCCGCCCAACTCCCGAAGGACTCTGGGCGGCTCACAACAAAGATAAAAACATCATAAATATCAAAACCCTCAAAAAAACATCTGTTAAAAACAATTAAAAAGACACATACATTATTCATTCCTGGCCGGATCTTATAAGAATATAATGGTGAGATCAATGGCCCCAGGCCTGCTCGAAGAGCCAGGTCTTCACTGCTTTGCGGAAGGCCAATAGGGTAGGGGCAGCCCGGATCTCAGGGGGTAGTGAGTTCCAGAGGATTGGGGCAGCCACTGAGAAGGCTCTGCCCCGTGGGCCCGCCAGCCGACACTGCTTAGTCGACGGGACCTGAAGACCAACTCTGTGGGATCTTACCGGTTGTTGGGAGCTATGCAGTAGGAGGTGGTCCCGAAGATAACCATTTTAATCAATATCTCAAAGTAATAAACATATTAAACACACCTCCCTCTTATTTTCCCCACAACGATAACCCTATGAGTTGTGTTGTGTTGAGAGAGAGAGAGGGGTTGGCTCAAAGTCACCCAGTCGGCTTTCACGCCTATGGTGGAACTAGAATTCCCAGTGTCCTAATTTCTAAACCAGTACCTTAACGGTTACACCAAGCTTGTTCTCTTTCCTCCCCCTTATTTTAGAAAAATAATAAACGGCTGGTTTAATAAATTTAAAAAGACATTGCTATACAAATAGAAGAAGAAGAAAAAGAGTGGATGGAGAACAAAATGCAGTAGAACCTCTGTATTTAATTCGTTCCATAACTTTGGTCGCAACCCGATTTGGTCGTGATCCGAACCAAATTTTGGAAAATTGGCGCTTACAAAAATAAAATTGGCGCGGAAGGGGAAATCGGCTGCGGGGGGAAAAATTGAATTTTTCAGTCGGAACCTGATTTGATTGTGGTCAGAAGTGTTCGTTACCAGTAAATAAAGGATTTGCAATTAGATGGATTAAAATTAACACTATAGAACTAGGTTTACTACATCTTAAGAAATGATTAACACTCTGTATAAAACTCTGAATGTTAATGTTAACATTAACTGGTCATTCACTAAAGCAAACTCTGTACAATGAAGATCCCATTCTTTTTAAGTTTTCAATCGTGGCAACTTTTGACTTATGGACTTCAACTCCCAGAATTCCCCAGCCAGCATGCTTTAAGATGCATGCCCGCTGGGAAATTCTTCGAGTTGAACTTTACACATTTTATATAGTTGCTGGGGTTGAGAAATGCTATTTTAGGCCATAAAAAGGGTCGAAATTTAGTGGCATTGCCTTGATTGGCACTTGGGAAAAATTACCTTTTAACCCTAGAGACATTTGCTTTTTAAAAGCAAAACAAAAATTGAAAATAACTTATTTTTTTCTTCTTTCATTAAGCAAGTTATTCGACTCTGGAGCACGGGTGACGAGGTTGTGAGAGTTCTAGCTTTTTTGATACTCATCAAATTCTGCCGGTATAAACAGGAAACTTATATACCCTCCATTCTTAAGGTAAGATTAACAGAGTTGGAAGGGACCTTGTAGGTCATCTAGTCCAACCCCCCGCCCAAGCAGGAGACCCTACACCATTTCTGACAGGATGGCAACTGAAAAAACCCATAGACAATAAATTCATTTTTAGGTGGATCAGTATTTCCACCCTTACAAAATTTAAAACCTCTGGGCTTCGCACAATAGTGGCCTTATTTATTCCTTTTTGGGATTTGATGAACCAAACTAATAGCTGCTATTAAGGCATTTTCCCAAGTTCTGTTGGGTTTTTGAAAAGAAGCATTGTGATTTCAACACACAACCAGCGCTCCATTTTTGCTGTTGTGTAGTTGAAAGCTCAGTTGTTGGCTTTCGTTCTCAGCTATAGCAAAAATCGAACCATGGCAGGACAGGGACGGTAGGCACAGTGGTGCGCTTATGCACGCCCCTTACAGACCTGGAAGGGGTAAATGGAAAATGAATGGGGGTAACCCAGATGACAGAATTATATTTGGAGGAGGCAGCACTAGATTTAATAGTATATACCAGGGGTGGGCAAACTATGGCTCTTTGAGGACCTGTGGACTTCAACTACCAGAATTCCTGAGCCAGCCATGCATTCATGGCTGGCTCAGGAATTCTGGGAGTTGAAGTCCACAGGTCCTCAAAGAGCCATAGTTTGCCCACCCCTGGTATATACCTATAATAAAGAGTTATAAGTATAGATATGACATAAAATATAATAAGTTTAAAAGTGACACCGACAACTTAAAGATGTATGGATATGTTATCAGTCTGTTAAATATAATATGTATTACAATCAGACTCACTCAGGGAAAGGTTTATAAGGAGAAAGAGGAAGTAGAAAGGGTGGGGAGAAGAGAGGAGTGAAGGGAAGTAGGAAGGGGGAGAGAAGGAGCAAGAAGGTAGATAGAGGAGGTGGAGAGAGAGGGAGGGGAGTGTAAAAAGAAAAAAAAAACATTGATAAATAACAGCAGAGAATAGGTGCAAAAATAGGATATTGAATTTTGACTGATTGAATATAAATGTATAAGTATGTATGTTATTGATGTGTTTTTATGGTATATGCTTTGATATTTATATGGAAACTGGAGAATTTATTTTTTAAAAAAAACCAAATAGTTGAGGTCTACCTGTGGTTTCATTCAGCCAGTTCCTACTTGGATAAGACCATTCATGAATTTAGTTCCTGCAGCGGCCCACCTCAAAACAAACCATCGTCTGTGCCACCCTAATTCTCTTGCTTGTCTTCTTGCTCCCATTAGCAAATGTATATTTCCTACGTCAAGAATTCGAGATTCACCTCTCCCAACGTCCTCCCCCTCATCAACTTCATGCAACGGACTCTGATCGAGATGTACGCACTGGACCCCTCTGTGTCTTACCAACAGGCCTTCATATACATCCGTCAGCTGGCCATCCACCTGCGTGGGGCTATGACCATCAAGAAGAAGGTGGGTTTACCTGAAGGTGTGATGACCCGGGGCGTGGCACGAAAGCAACACAGCCAGAGAACAGGTCTAACTCCCCTTCATTGCTTCAACTTTTCCCCCAAACGTCCCCACGTTCCCTACAAGTCCTGGAGCAAAGCTTTCACATGCACCTTCAGCAGCCTCTGGCTGCGAGTACTCCAGTAAGCCAGGTTAGCCAAACAGTAACTATAGCCAGCAGTCTAGTAACCGGGTTAGCCAAACAGTAACCAGAGCAAGAAGTTCAGCGAAGCAGGCAAACCGGGCAAGCCCCACAAGACAGAGCACAGGAATCTCCAGGCGTCGGCAAGTGCACACGAGGCTCCACAGATTCAACACTTGTTCCCGACAAATGCCCCTCCCACCGGCACCTCCTTACATATCAGTCCCCAGGTGTGCCTTGTGAAGGGTGGCGGGGCACTCTCCTCCCTCGTAGCCGGCTCAGTCTGCGTTGTTCTCGCCTTCTCTCTTCACTCCGTGTTCTAGGATCAGGAGGGGGTGGTCCTTGCTCTTTGCCTGAGCTCTGTCTCTCCTGCTCCTCCCTGTCTGCAAGCCTTTCTGATCCTGAAAAGCCCTGTCCGGACTGACTCTGCCCTTCCTCAGTTACCTCCAAGGCCAACGAGCCGCCCTCTCGATCTCTGCCGGCTCTTGTTCCAGTTCATCTTCCCCCGCAGATTCAGACTCCGACGGAGGCATGACAGAAGGAACAAGTAGTGGACTCTGACAGTTAGAGGAGGTCCTAGTAACGGGGGCTAGGGAATCAGTGATGGGTAAGCCCAGTTTTCTTGTGGGGCTTGTAGCTTCATGGAGACCCCTAGATCAGGGGTCCCCAATCCCCGGTCCATGGACGGCCACCGGGTTGCAGCATGCCAGAAACCGGTCCGTGCAAACGAGCGAAGCCCCATTCGCGGGATGCAGGCAGCACATGAAACCACATCCCCTCCGGTCTGCGGTAACACCTTTCTCCTCGGAACTGGTCCCTGGTGCCCGAAATTTCGGGGGCCGCTGCCCTAGATGACTCAGTTGAAATGGAGAAGCATTGTTCTCCATCACTTTTATTTTCCACCCACCCTGTTTGTTCTCTGCTGTTATTAAGCCCCAATTGATTGGACTGTCTGAAAAACCTCTTCTACAGCTTTTATTTTTGCTGGTGTGGTGGTGGATAACCCCAACCAGGGGAATTGTCATCCAATCTCAGCGTGGAGTACATGCAGGGGTGGGCTGCTGGGGGTTCGCAGGGGTTCGGGAGAACCTCTAAGATTCTGTGCAGTTCGGAGAACCCCCAAATCCCACTCCTAACTGGCCCCACCCTCCCCTCCCAGGAGTCCCCACGCGGCCTGTTTTGGATGCAGGTAAGTGCAGGTCGTGCACGGAGGCTCAGGAGGGCGAAAAACGGGCCTACCGGAGGCTCGGGAGGCCATTTTCGCCCTCCTAGAGGCTCGAGGAAAGCCTCCGGAGCCCGGGGAAGGCAAAAACGTCCCCCTCCTCCGCTGTGATGCAGGAGGTCAACTAGACCACACCCACCATGGCCATGCCCACCCAGCAACCGGGCAGAGAACCCCTTGCTAAAAATTTTGAAGCCCAGCCCTGAGGACATGCGAGACAGAGAATTCATCCCTACTTTCATTGGGATTAAAGGAGAATTAGTTGTGTTTTAATTTGGTATCTGAGTCTGGGTGGAAGGTGAAAACAAAATATACTTTAAGCTTTTATTACATGACTGTGCTTTGGGATAAGCGGTGAATTTGAGGCACAGATTTCCCTCGCCTATAAGATCTGAAATAAAAATTCAACCAGGGAAGATTTGGTGCCATCAATTAGTAGGGGGGTAAAAATGACAATTTAGGTATCTTAAAATTCACAGTTATTTTTGCTCCTTTTTAACTCGATTGTAAATTTAAAATAAGATCTCCCGTTGCTTGATTTATGGTGTTGGCTGGATTTATCCAACCTGTGGATTTACAAAACACTTGTTTCTGTGTTGTGTAACACAGTTACACCAAACAGTTCAATTCTTTTCCGGCAGGCTGGTTGTGTGGCTGAATTCATGCAATCTCTTGAGCCAAGAACTCTGCAATCTCAGTGTTTCAATAATCATTTTGTGGTCAGCATATTCATCTCCATCGAAATATTTTTAATCGTATTCTTCATCCAGAAAGACTTGGTGTGCAGTTTACAGCTCACTTAAAAACAACTCTGTAACCTTAAAAAAAATCACAGCACAAAAGGAAAACAGAAGTAGCTAATCATAATTCTGAACAGCTTCGGATCTAACAGTGTGCTTCATTATTTTTTCAGCATTACTTCCTGCTTCTCTTTTTTTCAAATAGGAAAACTATCAGTCGGTTTACAACTGGCAGTATGTCCATTGCTTATATTTTTGGTGCCGGGCTTTGAGTATGATGCATCCGAATGACGTCATGCAACCCCTGATTTACCCTTTGACCCAAGTCATCATTGGCTGCATTAAGTAAGTAGCTACACAATGCTTAACCCTTTGGGGTCTGTAGAGATTCTCAGTCATCCAGTCCCAAAGATACTTTTTCCATCTATCTATCTATCTATCTATCTATCTATCTATCTATCTATCTATCTATCTATCTATCTATCTATCTATCTATCTATCTAATCTATCTTACCTATCTTACCTGTCTATCTATCTATCTATCTATCTATCTATCTATCTATCTATCTATCTATCTATCTATCTATCTATCTATCTATCTATCTATCTATCTATCTATCTTATCTATCTTATCTATATCTATCTTATCTATCTATTTGGCACCCGAGAAAAATAAGGTTCGCCATCACTGGCCTATATAATATAGTCAAGAGCTAGGATAATAAAATAGAGACTCCGCTCAGCCACACAGGTGAGGTTGGACCAGGCCTTGTTCAGCCCGGCCTAGCCTACTCCGCTGGGCTGTTTCATTGATGCTCGAATGAAGACGGATCCTTATGGAATCCATTATATCCTCTCTTTAAAAAAAAAAAAGGCAAACAATAAACTTAAATAAATCACTTCTGAATGTTTAGACATTAGGTTTAGAATTTGGGTGGCATTTTTAACCTCCTTCCTGTCCTCTTCATCAACTTTGGGAGACGGGAAATTGGGAAGGAAGACTCAGAAAAACTACCCTAGGTATTGAATGACTGAGCCTTAATTTATCCCCACCACAAATTGAGTGACTGAGCCATAATTTATCCCCACTGAATCTTTTTGGGAAGGCGGGAGAGCGGGAAATAACAACCCCAAACTAATTCCGCCTTCTTTCTGGTTTCTTTCAAATTCATTCAAACTTCCCTAGGTTAATCCCCACCTGGTTTATTTCCATTTTTTTTAAAAAAACTGTTCTTCCTCTATCCGGAAGATGGTGCTAGTCCCTAGTGAACTAGAGCAGCTGAAGAACCCTGGATGTGGGGGGAGCAAAGGGAGTTGGGGAGGTTTTGACAGAAGGGAAAGTTGCCATCTGCGACAGCTTCGTTGCTCCAGGCATAGTCCGGGGTAGAATTGTAAATGTAGTTCAAGACAATAGCTAGGATAACTAGCAGTGTGAGGCTTTGCAGGGCTGGTTTCCTTTGTGGTTTTTCCAAAGCCTGCTGCTCTTCCATGCCTTGGGGGGTGGGGGGGCACAGAGGTGGGGGGTCTGACTATTGTGAATCCCCCTTGTGTTGGCAAAGATGAAGGGGAGGGGGCCAGCCTGACCGGTGAAGAGTTCTTAACCTAATAAGGGTGGGAGGAAGGAAAGCCTGCCTTGACTTGCATTTTTGAAGGCAACGTTTAAAAAATGTAATCTTGGTTTTTAGCTTTTCTATCAGGGTGGATAAAAATTGATGATTTAAAAACAACCCCCCCCCCCCCCCGGCTTTCTTAAAAATTTAAATCAGAATTTTTTTAAAAAATCAAATTTATTTTAATAAAATGCTTTTGGAATTAAAAATCTATCTCAAGATAGTTTTCTATTTAAGATACATTAATCATTTAGTTTATTCAGATTGAAATGGAACTTAGTTATGGAGTTACACGAGGCTGTAGATTCTGCAGTGTTTACATTTTTTTGGTAAACTCATTCAACGAATCCAAGCTGAGATAACCTGCACTACCTTGTTGCATTCACACAATTTCACAGTAGCGATGACAGTTGCTCTTTAAAAATTACGATTTAAATCGAGTTGATTTAAACCAAGCCTTTTTAACTAGTGATTTAAATCAGGATTTAAATCAACTTGATTTAAATCAAATCCACCCTGTTTTCTGTTCATTTTTTTCTAATTGTAATTGTTTTCCAGTACTTTTTTTTAATTATTATTATAGGGTTAAGTCTCCCAAAATTGAGGTAGGCGGCATAGACGTTTAATAAATAAAAATATAAAATTCCAAATACAGATATAAAAACACAAAACGAGCACAAAGTTTCTCTTGCTAAATGAGACAGTTGTTAATTGACGTTTCCCCCATTTTATGACCTTTCTGGCCACGGTTGTTAAGTGGATCACTGCTGTTGTAAGTTAGTAACACGGTTGTTAAGTGAATCCGGCTTCCCCATTGACCATGGGATGCTACAGAGGATATAAATGTGAAAAAAATTTCAAGTCAATTTTTCATGCCGGAACCCACAAATTTCTCACTTAGCAACCATAAATTAACGAATTAACAGAGTTGGAAGGGATCTTGTAGGTCATCTAGTCCAACCCCCCCCCCCCCAAGGAGATCCTACACCATTTTTGACAGATGGCAGTCCAGTCTCTTCTTGAAAGCCTCCAGTGATGAAGCTCCCACAACTTCCAAAGGCAACTTCTGTTCCATGGGTTGATTGTTCTCACTGTCAGGAAAGTTCTCCTTATTTCCAGGTTGAATCTCTCCTTGGTCAGTTTCCATCCATTATTCCTTGTCTGGCCTTCGGGTGCTTTGGAAAATAGCTTGACCCCTTCCTCTCTGTGGCAGACCCTTAAATATTGGTAGACTGCTATCCTGTCTCCCCTGGGCCTTCTCTTCACTAGACTAGCCATGCCCAGTTCCTGCAACCGTTCATCGTATGTTTTAGCCTCCAGTCCCCTCATCCTCCTGGTTGCTCCTCTCTTCCCACTTTCTAGAGTCTCAACATATTTTTGATAGTGTGGTGACCAAAACTGGATGCAGTATCCTATGTGTGGTCTTACTAAGGCTTTATAGAGTGGTATTAGTACCTCCCTTGATCTTGATTGTATCTGTTAATGCAATTTAGGATTGCATTGGCTGTTTTGGCTGCTGTGGCACACTGTTGGCTCATATTTAATTGGTTTTCCACTAAGACTCCCAAGATCCCTCTCATAGTTACTGCTTATTAAGCCTGGTTCCACCCAGTCTACATGTGTACTTTTGATTTTTCTTGCCTAAGTGTAAGACTTTATTTTTCTCTACGTTGAATTTCATTTTGTTAGATAGTGCCAATTCTGGGCTCCATTACGGCCATAAGTCGAGGACTACCTATATACAAACTTGTATCACCCATCTGCCTTAAAATGGCATACTTAATCCACTTTTTGGTCTGCTCATGGTTTTTGACCCTCTTGTTTTTTAACCCCTTTCCTTTGCCAGGCTGGTACCAACAGCTCGTTTCTACCCTCTGCGTATGCACTGCATCCGGGCGCTAACCCTGCTGTCGGAGAGCACGCAGACGTTCATCCCCGTCCTGCCTTTCATTCTGGAGGTGAGTGTCAGTCAAAATTTTTTTTCCAAATTGTACACCTGCGGAGCAGAAGCACAAATTTCCAGGAGTGCCCAAGACAACTGCCTTCTGGTGCTTTGGAGAATAGCTTGACTCCCTCTTCTTTGTGGCAACCCCTGAGATATTGGAACTCTGCTACCATGTCTCCCCTAGTCCTTCTTTTCATTAAACTAGACACACCCAGTTCCTGCAACCGTTCTTTTAGCCTCCAGCCTGCTTTTTTTGATGATCTTTGATGATCTGGATTTCCACCCTCTCTCTCTTGCTTCCCACCCATCTTACAACTGGAGAAAATTCTGGTAGGTGGGCAGTTCCTTCCGGAACTATCAACTTCCTCTCTCCCAACACTTGTCGGAACAAATGAGACACTGCTCCTCCCCAGTGAACAAAAAAAACCCCTCAGATTATTATAATTATTTTTAAATTTGTTTATTAGGCTTTTTAACATTAAAAAAAGAAAAACATTTCATATCCAATTTTCTCAATCCTAAGACATCGGTGTCTGGTTATCTTCATACATATTTTCCATCTCATTTACACTGTATATCATATTCATACTTACATTTACATAAATTAAAATTACATACATATAATATAAACCTACTTATTATTTCTATTTTCTAACGAATAATACCATTTCCCCCATATTATATAATATTCCTTATCCTCTCTATCCTGCAGTTCTAAAGTCAATTTAACCATCTCCGCACAATCAATTACTTTCTTAATAATCATAGTTTCTGAGGGGCTACTTTCTAATTTCCAGTTCTGCGCGTAAGCTATTCTTGCTGCCGACAGTATATATATATTAGAATAGAATAGAGAATAGAATAGAATAGAATAGAATAGAATTAGAATAGAATAGAATAGAATAGAATAGAATAGAATAGAATAGAATAGAATAGAATAGAACAGATAATAGAATAGAATAGAGAATATGGAATAGAATAGAATAGAATAGAATAGAATAGAATAGAATAGAATAGAATAGAATTCTTTATTGGCCAAGTGTGATTGGACACATAAGGAGTTTGTCTTTGGTGCATATGTTCTCAGAGCATATTATTATAATGTATTGCATTTCTTTTGCCCAGGTACCTCTAAGTATGCCTAGTAGAAACATCTCGGGTATAAACTCAGGTTATTTTAAGCGTTCCCCTTGCTACTCGTTTCCTCCCTGGAGCTCTGCTTGTGACCCTTGCTATAACACTCAAAGTGCCTTGCGAGTTTTTACACACACACAAAAAAGTGGGTGACAGATGGTGCAATTGGTGGGGGAGGGGTTGTGGGCTGGTGTTTTTTGGGACTTCACCAAGCCGCCTCGGTTCATTGCTAATCGTCAGGAAGTGTGGTGGGGGGTGGGGGAAAGGCCGTTGTGGGTCCCCCATCCCCCCAAAAAAATGTTGCTGCAAATGTGTGTTTGTTCACCACATCCTTTTCGCTTCCTGCCTCCTCAGGACACCTTGTGGCTTCTGCATGGCTGCCCCTCCCTCTCTAATGAGGCTCTGCCCACCCGGCCTGTTACACACACACACACACACACACACACACTCTTTCCTTTCTCTGTGTGTCTTTGTGTGTAGAAAGCAGCCTTCCTTCGAGGCCAGCCGCATAGACCAACCGCAAGACGTTGGCGGTTTGCGCCGGTGTGGCCTCTCTGCCCTCCATCACATCCGATGCGGGCGGGGGGGGCAGCGCCTCCCCCTCTCTCCTGGGTGGGGAGCGGGAAGGAAATGTGGCTGGCTGAGCTTGACAGCCTTTGGGAAGAAACACCAAGGGTGCGCGCACACACACACACATAGCTTCTTCTCTTGCGTAGCTTCTTCTCTGGCAATATTACTCTGCTAACCAGAGCATACAAAACATTTGCCAGACCAATCCTCGAATACAGCTCACCTGTCTGGAACCCTCACTGCATATCGGACATTAATACAATTGAGAGAGTCCAGAAATACTTCACAAGAAGAGTCCTCCACTCCTCTGCTCGCAACAGAATACCCTACACCACCAGACTTGAAATTTTGGGCTTAGACAACTTAGAGCTACGCCGCCTTCGATCTGATCTAAATGTAGTTCATAAAATCATCTGCCACAATGTCCTCCCTGTCAATGACTACTTCAGCTTCAACCGCAACAACACATGAGCACACAATAGATTCAAACTCAATGTAAACCGCTCGAAACTTGACGGTAGAAAATACGACTTCAGCAACAGAGTGATCAATGCCTGGAATGCACTACCTGACTCTGTGGTTTCCTCCCCAAACCCCAAAAACTTTAACCTTAGACTGTCTACAGTGGACTTCACCCCATTCCTAAGAGGTCTGTAAGGGGCGTGCATAAGCGCACGATTGTGCCTACCATCCCTGTCCTACTGTCCTATTGTCCAAATGTACCTGTACCTACTTTGCTTTTGTTTATGTTTATACCATACCTGTTATCTTGTGCACGTTTTGGCAAATAAATAAATAAATAAAACCTGAGATGCTGCAAAAGAGAAACATCCTCCCCCCCCCCCCCATTCCTTAATGCAAGCCTCCAAATTTGGGGCGGGGCGGGGCTTGCATTTAATTCAGTGCTTGCCTACTTGCCTGGGAAACTTTCATCCCAGGCTTGTCTCCTTCTTTTCTACACCCAAATTCTTCTTAAATCTGCAAAACGTTAATCCGTTTTGCCCGCTCCTCTTCCCCTGCCCCAAATAAAGGTGAAAATAGGAAAGTAAAGTTTTAACACTCAGCCTTCCCCCCCCTCTTGTAAAAGAGCCTCAGAAAGGAGGAGGGATTGATAGGGATTGCCCCTCCCCCGACTTCTAAAACTCCAAAAAAGACCCTCACCCCCCCCTCGAGACCCCTAATTTGGTCTGCTACTGTCACGTCACCTCCTTTTGCATGGATGCAGCAAAGGGCCTGCCATCAGCTGGGAGTTTCCCCATCTTGTCTTCAAATCCACAGAATAATAAAAAGAGCTGGAAGGGACCTTGGAGGTCTTCTAGTCCAACCCCTTGCTCAAGCAGGAAACCCTACACCATTCCAGACAAGTGGCTGTCCAGTCTCTGCTTAAAAACTCTCCAGTGATGACGCCCCCGCAACTTCTGGTGGCAAGCCGTTCCACGGGTTCATTGTTTTCTCACTGTCAGGAAGTTTCTCCTTAGTCCTACATTGCTTCTCTCCTTGTTTAGTTTCCATCCGTTGCTTCTTGTCCTGCCTTCGGGTGCTTTGGAGAATAGGTGGAAACCCCTCCACCCTCTTTGTGGCAGACCCTGAGATATTGAAGCATTGCTATCATGCCCTTCTATTCCAAATTTGCAAAAAAATAAAAATAAAAACCCTCGGCTGGCGGTTCTTCTCATCCAGAGCGACTTAATGCAATCCCTCCCCTCTCTCTAATTCCCTCCCGCTTGGCTTCCTCCCTTCCTCGCTTTGTCACCAGCGCGATGACAGCTCGGGCGTCTTGTGAGGTCCCTCAGAGTGCCGATATTCCCCAAGCTGCTGTCACTGGAAATGAGGAGGAAATCGGTGATGGGCCTTGACAGCTTATGCTTCTCTTGGCACAGAGAAGCGGGCGCCTCCCTGCCTCCCCGCGGCATCGCCGCTCTGCTCTTTGGCAAAGACCGAGCTGTGTGTGAAGAGAGAGGTTGGTGGCGCGGGAAAGCACGTTTTGCCCCAACGAGGCGGAGGCATATAATGATCGTTCGCCTTTTATTTTTTATGTCTCGATCGGTGGGTCCCCAGCCTTGTGCTGCTGTGGGAGGGGGGGTGGCAGAGTTGGCATTTGGATAAGAATGCATTTGGGGCGGGGGCCATGCTGCAGCATTAATGGCAATAGCCCATAGACTTGTATACCGCTTCACCGTGCTTTACAGCCCCCTCTAAGCCGTTTACGGAGTCAGCCTCTTGCCCCCAACAATCTGGGTCCTCATTTTACCACCTCGGAAGGATGGAAGGCTGAGTCAACGTTGAGCCAGTCGGTCAAGATCGAACTGGTGGCAGTGGGCAGAGTCAGCCTGCAATACTGCATTCTAACCACAGGGAGGGAGGGAAGGCAGGCAGGCAGGAAGGAATAGTACTTAAGACTTATATACCGCTTCACAGTGCTTTACAGCCCTCTCTAAGCGGTTTACGGAGTCAGCCTTTTGACCCCCAACAATCTGGGTCCTCATTTTACCTACCTCTGAAGAATGGAAGGCTGAGCCAACCTTGAGCCAGTTGGTCAGGATCGAACTGCTGGCAGTGGGCAGAGTCAGCCTGCAATACTGCAATCTAACCACATTGGCAGTTGTGACTTATATTTTGAGTGGCAGGGAGCCGCAGCAGAGGGATGAAAGAGCCACATGCAGCTCCAGAGCCGCAGGTTGCTGACCCCTGGCCTATACCATTTCAGACCAATGGTTGTCCAATCTGTTCTTAAAAGCCTCCAGTGATGGAGCACCCACAACTTCTGGAGACAAGCCGTTCCACTGGTTAATTGTTCTCACCGTCAGGAAATTCCTCCTAGGTTGCTTCTCTCCTTGGTTAGTTTCCATCCATTTCTTCTTGTCCTGCCCTCAGGTGCTTTGGAGAATAGTTTGACTCCCACTTCTTTGGGGCAGCCCCTCAAATATTGGAACACTGCTATCATGTCTCCCCTGGTCCTTCTTTTCATTAAAGAAGATGTAGGTTGTATGGCAGGAGTGAATGCAATCCAAGAGATACTGTAGAGATTCTCAGCCATCCAGGTCATGGTTGTCCCAAAGGTGCTTTTTCAGGACTTTCTTGTTTTTTCTTTTGAAGACAATTTGGGATGAACCCCCTTTGAATGGTGTGGGAGTAGGAATGTATTTCCAGAAAAAAAAATTGCAGACTACAGGAACCATTTGCACCACTCAGGTGACCCTGAGGACACAGATAAACCTCCAAGTGCTTCAACCACCCTCTAAAAGGATGCCAATGACCCGCTGTCTGCAAGGAATATAAATCCTTCCGTTCCCCACCATCCAGTCGGAGCTGAAGAAGCTTCTTGGATGAGAAGCGAAACGTCTTCAAAAGAAAAAAAACAAGAAAGTCCAGTGGCCTCTTGAAAAAAGCGCCTTTGGGACAATCCAAGAGAGAATTATTTTTAAAAAAACCCAACCTATATCAAGTTCACTTCTGCAGGCTGGAGACGATCAGAGTGGCCATGTGGCTGTGGCCTAGAGGTGGAGCTCTTGCCTCACAATCGGGAGGTTGTGAGTTCTATCCTAGGTAGAGGCAGGTGTAGGGTCTCCTGCTTGCGGGTTGGACTAGATGACCTGCAAGGTCCCTTCCAACTCTTGTTAATATGTTAAATCATGTTAAATGTAAGACAGCCAGCTTGGGCTTTGCCAAAATTCGCTAGCTGTATCTTCCCACACCTTCTCTTCCAGGGCTACTCGGCTGACTTTTCTATTCTGTTTGCTTTTCGTTTCTGCACAGATTTTCCAACAGGTAGATTTCAACAAGAAACCTGGGCGAATGAGTGCCAAGCCTATTAACTTCGCTGTCATCTTGAAGCTTTCCAACGCCAACCTTCAAGAGAAGGCCTTCCGGGTAAGACGAGGGAAGGGGAAGTTGGCAGCTTTTTATATTTTAAGGGAGGGCTGTCCAAAATCGGCAACTTTTAAGACTTGTGGACTTCAACTCCCAGAATTCCTCAGCCAGCCCAGGGCTTTCGAAAGCCAACTTCCCACCTAAGAAAGGGGACAATAACAGCATTCACAACCCCAAATTCAGTTAAATCAGTGTGGCTATTTTAAGCAGCTGGCTGAGGAATTCTGGGAGTTGAAGTCCACAAGTCTTAAAAGTTGCCAAGTTTGGAGTGACTCCTGTTTTAAGGGAAGTAATATTGCATCATTTCTCTTCACCAACCAAATACAGATAGTCCTTGATTCACTACAATTTAGCCCAAAATTTAAGAGCCGAGGTGGCACAGCGGTTAGAGTGCAGTACTGCAGGCCACTTTAGCTGACTGTGATCCGCAGGTCAGCGGTTCAGATCTCACCGGCTCAAGGTTGACTCAGCCTTCCATCCTTCCGAGGTAGGTAAAATGAGGATCCAGATTGTTGGGGGCAATGTAAATATACATTGCTTACTGGTGTAAACCGCTTAGAGAGTGCTTGCACTGTGAGGCGGTATATAAATCTCAATAAATAAATAAATAAATAAATAAATAAAATTTATGTGGTTAAACAAGACAGTTGTTAAGTGAGTTTTGCCTCACTTTACGACCTTTCTTGCCACAGTTGCTAAGTGAATCACTACAGTTCTTAAGTTAGTAACACGGTTATTAAGTGAATCTGGATTCCCCTTCTTTGACTTTGCTTGTCAGAAGGTTGCAAAAGGGGATCACGTGACCCCAGAATGCTGCCGACCGTCATAAATGCGAATCAGTTTGCCAAGCGTCTGAATTTTGTTCTTATGACCGAGGGGATGCTGTAACGGTCGTAAGTGTGAAAAATGGTTGTAAATCATTTTTTTTAGTGCCATTGTAACTCCGGTCACTAAATGAACGTTGTAAGTTGAGGATAACAGTGTTGTATGGTGGAGATTACAGGTAGGACTTTAACTTGAAAGCCATGGTGGAAAAGATTTGTGTTGCTTAATTTCTGGTACCCAAAATAAATAAATCCCCTGATAATAAGCCCAATCGGGCTTTTGAGTGCATGGCAATAAGGCCAAGCGCTTATTTCAGGGTTCAAAAAAATATAAGTGTCAGGCAGTGATTTTATATTGCCTGTTATATGTATATGCTGGGAGCAGCATCCCTATCTAATATAATGGTTTATTCCTGAGCACGTGATTGATATGTTCCTAGTGCGCATGTGTGCATTCCATTCTTCCCTTCTGTTCCTCGCTTCTATCGAAGCAAGACGTGCCTTTTTATATCAGAGATGTAGAATAATGAGGATTTATTGTTTTTGTACCAAATAAATATTTTTACTTAGAACTTTAAACTGCGGTTTCATTTCTAATGTCAGAATTCCGGGCAAAGATCTATTTTCGCCTCTAGTGAGAGTTATTCTCATCATGGTAGCAGAGGATGGTTGAAATTGCCTATCTACATGCAGACCTAGATGAAGAAATACTGATCAATAAGACAGGGTCTTATTTTCGGGGAAACACGGGTATGTGTTTCATGGTGTTTTTCTCTCAAAATCTAAAGATGTCCGCAGTGACCAAGGGGAGATTTTAGACAAAAGGATTTTGACCGAAGGATAGAAGAAATTCCTAAAGTTTCTCACAATTGTGGTCGTCTCACTGGGAACATTTTAAATCCGTGTGTTTTTTTTTGAAACTTGGCCGCCTTAAGACGCGTGGACTTCAACGCCTAGAATTCCCCAGGCAGCTGCTTAAAGTGGCCAAGTTGAAAAAAAACATTGATTTATCTCAGTTTTGGGTTACGAATGCTGTAGTTGCACCTGTCCTTAGGTGGGAAGTTGGCCTTCAGAATCCCTTTTCAAATTTTGAGTGGGTTTTTTTTCTCTTTTCTCCCTTCTCAGGATGGTCTCCTTGAACAATTATATGACCTGACTTTAGAATATCTACACAGCCAGTCTTACACAATTGGTTTCCCAGAACTGGCTCTGCCTGCCATCTTACAGGTAAATGGAGTTTGTGTGGCTAAAATAAACAGATGTCTTGGGCAGGATTTTTTATTTTTATTTTGCCAAGCATCCACAAGTTTTCTCCCTGGTTTGACAGCCTAAAGCAGAAAAAAAAAAACCAACAACCAGCAATCATTTACATGCTTCCAAGCACACCAAGGACTAGAATCTTACCTTAAAAATCGTCAGTACAGAAACCTCAAAGAGAGGGCCACGTTTAGTGTCTTTTTTACAAAGCGGTGCATTTTTCCGGTGGAAGGGAATCTCTTTTCTGACAGAACAATCAGCCCATTGGAACAGAAGTTGCCTTCGGAAGTTGTGGGAGCTTCATCCCTGGAGGCTTTCAAGAAGAGATTGGACTGCCCATTTGTCAGAAATGGTGTAGGGTCTCCTGCTTGGGTGGGAGTGGGGGGGGGGTTGGACTAGATGACCTGCAAGGTCCCTTCCAACTCTTGTTAATCTGTCATCTCTGTAGTTGAGGAATCCTTGATGCTCTCAAAGCTTGGTAACTTGCTTGCAGACGTCTCATTACCCTGCTAGGTCACGCCATCAGTGTTCTTCTGCACAATAGGGGCTTCGTTTAGCTAAATAATCGAAAGAGGGATAGGAAAGCATCTTTCCTTTCCTTTAAGCCTGCTAGGGCAGGGGTAGGCAAAGTTGGCTCTTCTATGACTCGTGGACTTCAACTCCCAGAATTTCTGAGCCAATCATGCTAGCTCAGGAATTCTGGGAGTTGAAGTCCACGAGTCATAGAAGGGCCAACTTTGCCTACCCCTGTGCTAGGCACTGATTTACACCCTGTTGCACTGCAAAAGTGGCGCTTCCAAAGCCCTGTCGGAAAACGTGATTTTCTTCACAGTTGGGGGTGGTGTCTCTGGGCCCACCCATCCCACTTCCTCCCTTGTCTCAGCCCTGCCTGGCTTCCCAGCCTCGGGGTGGGCTTCTCTCCCTCCCCCCCTCTGGCTAGTGATGGACCACCCCCGAAGAGGAGGTCAGCAGGGGCTGCGATGCAGGACCCAGGCCTTCCCAAGATTCTTGCTGAGCCGCCAGCCTCAGTCTCCACCCCCCCCCCTTTAACCCCTAGAGCCGGATTATTAACGCAGGAAGGGGGCTGGCAGCTGGATTTTCCCCTTTTCTGGCTGTGCCACGCCGCGGGCTTCCTGCAGAGCGCCCAGGATGAATGCTCCCCTTGTCTTCTGGAGGTTGTGCTTGTGTGTGTGTGTGAAAGGAAGCCTGCATTTATGAAAAGAGACCAGCTCCCTTCTCTTGCCCCCCCCCCAAGGGTTCGGAGGTGCGTCGTCCTTCGTCCCTCCTTAACACGTTCCGGCTTTTATTTTGGACAGAAGGATGCTGAATGGGCGGATTGGGGAGGGGGGTTCTTCCAGGCCTTTTAGAGAGGGAGGGGGAGGAACGATATTTCGGTGGTCCTAGCATTGGGGGCGGGGTGAAAGCCACCGTCGAGGTGGGTCTGAGGTCAAGTGAGCAGCCGTGAAGGGTCGTAGTTTTTCACACAGACGCACCTACACATAAAAGAGCTGGGTGAAAGCCTTCTCTTTGCGAAAGGCTTTGCGCGCCCCCTCCATTCCCCCCCTCCCAGCTCCCAGGGGTCAAGTGGCGGGACTGATCCAGCCTCCCCCCCCTTCAGAGCTGGCGTGGGGACTGAGAATTGACCTCCAGATACGAGACGACGCCAGTTTTTGGAAAACCGAGAACGGGGGCTTCAGATTGGCACGCTCTTGTCTTCAAAGCAGGCAGGTAGACTAGGTGAGCCTTCAAGCAGGATTGGACCGGGCTTCCCATCAGCCCCAGCTAGCCTGCTGAGGATGGGAACTGTGGTCCAGAGCTGGTTAGACTGGAGAAGGTCACTCTCGAACAAAATAGCATCTTTTACATGATGTTTAAAGATGATACATTTGTGAAAATGGACTGTCTGCTCCCTCACTTTCTTTTTATTTCACTTTCTTTAGCTTTTTCTTACCTTTCTGTTTTCTTCCTTCCTTCCTTTCCTTCCTTCCTTCCCTCTCTTCTTCCCTCCTTCCTATCTCTTTTCTTCTCTCCTCCTCTCCTTTCTTCCTTCCTTTTCTCTCTTCTTCCCTCCTTCCTATCTCTTCTCTCCTCCTTTTTCCTTCCATCCTTCCTTCCTTTTCTCTCTTCCCTCCTTCCTATCGCTTTTCTTCTCTTCTCCTTCCTTCCTTCCTTTTTTCTCTTCTTCCCTCCTTCCTATCTCTTCTCTCCTCCTTTTTCCTTCCATCCTTCCTTCCTTTTCTCTCTTCTTCCCTCCTTCCTATCGCTTTTCTTCTCTCCTCCTTTCTCCTTCCTTTTCTCTCTTCTTCCGTCCTTCCTATCTCTTCTCTCCTCCTTTTTCCTTCCTTCCTTTGTTTTTTCTTCTCTTTCTTTTGTCCTTTTCTCCCTCCTTCTCTCTTCCTTTCCTCTCTCTTTCTCGTTCTTTTGTCCGTCCTTCTTTCCTGCCTGCCCATAAACTCATTTCCTGTCTCTTTTCCTGGCACAAATGAAAGCAGATTAGCCAGATCAAGTAACCAGGATCTCAACTTGACTTCCAACCAAGCAATCTGGCCTACCTCAGCCCATCAGTTCTTTTTGGGGTTAGGCTTAGATATAAAATGAGATCTTTGATTGTCAGGAACAAATTCTTAAGGTCCTGCCTATATATATATATATATATATATATATATATATATATATATATATATATATATATATATATATATATATATATATATATATATATATATATATATATATATATATATATATATATATATATATATATATATATATATATATATATATATATATATATATATATATATATATATATATATATATTCCATCTTTAAATTGGAGCCAAGGCTTGGAGGAGGCTGCCTCCCACCCATCCTGATTTTTGCACGTTTGCCAGCCAGATCTAAACATGGGGATAGAAAACTATGCAAGTCAGACTTTTAAAAACAAAACAAAACCGAGAGCCATTCATGGAAGTTTTTGCTGTCTTGTTTCTTTCCGGTCCCCGTCGTCCTCCTCCTCCTCCTCTGCAGCTGAAATCTTTTCTGAAGGATTGCAAGGTTGCCAACTATTGCAAAACCGTCCGTCAGCTCTTGGAAAAACTGCAGGAGAACTCCGCGTTCATCACGGCCAAGCGCCAGAAAGCTTCCTTCGGCGTCTCGGATCGGGAGGCGGTGGTGAGTCACCTCTTTCCCCCCTTTTGTTCAGCTGGGAAGGTTCCCCATCCAAGAGAAACACCTGCTTTTATTTCATGCATCGAAAAAGGAAGCTTTATACCAGGGGTCGGCAACCTTAAACACTTAAAAAGCCACAAAAGTCCTAACCGGAAGCCCCACGTACAGTTCTGGAGCCGACTAGAAGTCCGGTTCCCCCCACCATAGAGTCCTCCTAGCACGGTGTCCTTTTTCTCTACCTGTCCTAACCGAAAGCCCTATCAATTGTGGAGCCGACCGGCGACAGGGAGCCGCAGCAGAGGGATGAAAGAGCCACATGCGGCTCCAGAGCCGCGGGTTGCTGACCCCTGCTTTATACCAAAGCCATTTCATTCTTGATTTCTTAACAAATAAATAGCAATAGCACTTAGACTTATATACCGCTTCACGGTGCTTTTACGGCCCTCTCTAAGCGGTTTACAGAGTCAGCCTCTTGCCCCCAACAATCTGGGTCCTCATTTTACCCACCTCAGAAGGATGGAAGGCTGAGTCAACCTTGAGCCTGGTGAGATTCGAACTGCCAAATTGCAGGCAGCCGGCAGTCAGCAGAAGTAGCCTGCAGTACTGCACTCTAACCACTGCGCCACCACGGCTCCTTAAATGAGTTATAATGCATCTCTCCACCTCTTAGCTCAGCCTAATCACCATTAGAACGATCCGTTAAGCAAAAAGGAAAGTTAAAAATTACTAGAACATGTAATATACAGGAATTTCTCAAATTTCGACCATTGTTGAGCCCCAGATTTCTGTTGCTAAATGAGGCACTTATTAAGTGAGATTTGCCTCATTGTATACCCTTTTTCTTGCCACGGTCGTTACGTGAATCCCTGCAGTTGTTAAGCCAGTCACATGGTCGTTAAGTGAATCTGGCTTCCCCCCTTGACTTTGCTTGTCAGAAGGTCGCAAAAGGTGACCCCAGGAGACTGGAATCGTCACAAATACGAGTCAGTGGCCAAGCGTCTGAATTTTGGTCGCGTGACCATGGGGTTGCTGCAACAGTCGTTAAGTGTGAAAAAACGGTCATAAGTCACTTTTTTTAGTAACTTCGAACAGTCACTAAACGAACCGTCGTGAGTTCAGGGCTACCTCTATACATCACAGTACAATTTTCGGATACCGTAAAAAACGATTCTTGGATGTGTGTGAAATCCGCGTGGTGGTGCGGCCTGGTTGGAGGATTCCCAGAATCCTTTGCAATCCTGCCATCTTTATGAAGGAAAACCGGAGCAGAAGCCCGAAGGGGTCTTATCCCCATTGAAGGTCCATCTGGCTCCCATTTTTCAGGTGAAGAATTGAGAGGTGGTATTCAGCCGGTTCTGGCGAACCGGTAGTAGTGACCTGCGGATGGGCCTACCTACTCCCCCGGCGCTATGCCACCCTGTTTAGGGACGTTTTTAGCCGCGTGCATGAGCAAAGCACATGCGTGAAAGGCTGCATGCATGCGAGGAAGGGGTGCGCGCTCGCTCACATTTTCGGTGCTGGGCGAACTGGTAGGTAAATTATGTAAATCCCACCTCTGATTGAGACCCACTTCAGATCAGACATATATAAAAGTCTTCATATAAGATTAAATAATCTATAAATTGGTTTTATTATGGGGAATTTAGAATGTTTAACCAATGATAAGGATTATATTTGTTCAAATATAGAGAATGAGCTAAAATTATAAAAAAATTGAGTTAGAAAGTTGAAAGAGAAATATTTAGGGCATTTAGAAATGATGGAATGTTTTTGAAAAAGAAAATGATGAGTAAAGATAGTAATTGAGGAGAGGGGGAAAAAAGGCCTAAAATTAAGAGGCATAAGAGATAACAAATATTCTTGGAAGTTAAGCCATATCAATTAATTTGGAAGAAAGTGGAAAATTAGAGGTGGTAGACCCAGGTGACAAAAATAGGAGGAAGGAGGCAGCATTAGAATAATAGTAGATACACCTGATAGAATGTATTAAATATATAAGTATAGATAAAGGGGAAGATACAAGGTTAAGAAATAGCTCCGATGTTGGGATGAAGTTAGGGTTTCTGAATTACTAGTCTGCTAACCATAGAATGGATTATGATTAGATGTACTCAGGGAAGGATAAGAGGGAGGAAGAGGAGGTAGAAAGGAAGGGGAGAGAGGGAGGAGGGAAGTAGGAAAGAGGTAGAGAGGGAGGAAGAAGGTAGAGGGGAGAGAGGGAGATAGAGGGAGGGGAGTAGTATGAAATATAGAAGGTAAGCAGACCGGAGATAAAAGTACAAAAGGAGCAACTAAGGAGATATGTCTATGATATTTTGGACAGAAATTTATTATTATGGATGTTTTGATGATATGGTATATGTATGTATATTTGTGTATGTTTGGTGGAAAAATAAAAAAATGCAAAAAAAAACCCCAGACATTATGCCTAAAGGAAGTACTTTTAAGAGGTCAGCAGTATGGAATGAGAACATCTGTTCTTTAATTATTTTGTTTTCTCTTCTCCTTGCTTAGAAACGTGAGGTTTTGGGGTTGCGAGGGGTATAAACAGGACCTTGCCCAAACAGCGACACTCACTCACACTCGGCACAGTTTTTACAAGTCTTTTCTGCCACGGGTGCTAGCGAGAAAATGTTAGCACAAGGAAGGAAATTAAAAACAGTGCAGTAAACAACGAGAGAAAACCTATTTTTTCTGCCACTGGAAAAATCTGCTGTTAGTCATAGGAATATTTGTTCAGTTTATCATATGACTGCTTATTGCAACCAGACGTCCCAAAGAATCAAATTCTCCCATTCCTGGAAAATTTCTTGCGGAAGCCAACATGGGGCGCTTCATCCTAGCTTGTTTAATCATGGTTTAACAATAAACCACATAACAGCTAAGGCCTGCATAAGCCACTGAGTAAAAACCTTTTTCTGGCTCGTTTTGAACACACAGCTCAGTTTTTGCAATTTGACTTCGATTTTCAGAACTGGAATAAGAAAATCTGGAGAGACCCAAACTCCCCCCTCCCCCCATTTGCACCCGAAGCGGAAAATGCGGCTGGTTTTATGAACGTTCTAGGAAACGCTTGGTTGACGTCCTTCTTATGTCTCTGGCCAATTTTTTGACAGGAGCGATGGGAAAAAACCGTAAAAGCAGAAGGCACTCCGCTAAGGACATACTACGTGACTTGGAAGAAGCTGAGGGAGAAGGAAATTCAGCTTGAGATTACTGGCAAAGAACGGGTAGGAACCCAAATTCTTCCAATTTAAGCCATCTTGAGATCCTGGCACATCGCGGGTGACCAATTGATGCAATTGCTACTTTCTGCTTAATTAACTTTTGTCAGGGTTTTAGTCACAAACAACCCTGCCTTGTGTCATGACAGGTTTGGCCACACAATGATTGCAATCGAAGGGGCATTGTCCTCCCTATTTTGAGATTCCCCCAACATTTTCATTTAGCTATAATTCAGAGATCTTGCTCGGAAACGAGTCGGAACCCCCAAAATAAGGGTTTTCTGCATTCTTTTGTGAAGGCTGGGGTGAAAGGATTAGAAAATGAAAAGACATTTTTACAATCCTCCCATAGTTAACATTCAAGATTTCTCTCTAGGATATTTCCCCCACCAACCCTACTTCAATATTAGGGAATATTAGGGAATTCTATTAGGGAATATGATAGAAGGCTTCCTGCCTGAGGCAGGGGGTTGGACTAGAAGACCTCTAAGGTCCCTTCCAACTCTGTTAATTCTGTTAATATTTTACTTCGGTGGTTGTGTGGTAACACTTGGTCATGCGGGACCCTCACCACATTCCCTTCTTTCCAATATATATATATCTATAGATATATATATATATATATATATATATAGAGAGAGAGAGAGAGAGAGAGAGAGAGAGAGAGAGAGAGAGAGAGAGAGAGAGAGAGAGATAGAGATAGATAGATAGATAGATAGATAGATAGATAGATAGATAGATAGATAGATAGATAGATAGATATAGATATAGATATAGATATAGATATAGATATAGATATATAGATATATATGTAATTTTGTGGGATTTTAAAACGTGCTTACAATAACCACCTACCTGTTCCGGCATTGGGGCCAATTCGAGACCAGAGGAAGGATGTTCAGTGTGTTTATTTTTTAATACCTTTTCTTCTTCCTTTGTGTTCTGGCTGTTAGATGGAAGATCTAAACTTCCCAGAAATTAAACGCAAGAAGCCGAACGAAAAGAAAGAGGAGGATAAGAGGGAATTTAAGGACCTCTTTGAAATGGAAAGCGGTTCAGAAGAAGAGACCTCGGATGTCTTCTCCCGCAAAGGTAGGAGGAAGTGTTCGGTGCAAGAAAGTCTCACAAATTGCACACTCTCTCCCAACCATCCTTTCCATTTTAAAACAGTTTTCCAGAAAAAATTCCTTTTTTAAAAAATAATGCAGCTCAGGGATGTGCATATCTGCCTCGTGAGAGAATCAGTTTTAAGCCCAAGGAAAAGTTCATTTCAAAGCACAAATTTACAAAGTCGACCAAGAAAATTGGATGTGAGATCCTTTGAGTTGATAGCAACTGCTGAGATTTTATTCCCTCGCTCATTTATTCAGTTGGCTGGGTCCCCTGCTGTCAACGCTAAAGAATACAAATCATTGTTATTGTTATCATTTACACCCACTGTAAATAAATGATGACACATTCACAGTAAGAAACCGATTAAGAAAAGAATAATAACCGAATTAAGTAATCACTTTTAGGGACATAAGTAGCCTCAAAAGTCAACCAGCCATCAGCTGGAGAAGATTGTCTTAGTCAACGCGCTTGGAAGAGGTCCCTTAACTACGGTAATCTTGTCTGAAAAATACATCTTTAACCTCTATTTTTTTAAGTGACTTTTCTCAAGCTTGGCAAATTTATCATAACATACAGAGGCACCATTTGGAAACAATGAGTATAATAAATTTGATTGATTGTTGGGGCAGTTTTATAGAATCACAGCATTGTAGGTATCAATCAATTTTTTAAAATGTCCTTTTTCAGTCTGTCTGGGTGCCCATCTCAGGAAGTGAGTCTGGACAGTGAACAAAATAATACTAATAATTAATAAATAATAACTTATTAATATTAGATAGATATAGATGAAGACATCACAATTTCCGGAACATTTTAAAAACATCTATTATACTAAGCTTATATATATTAAATGTTTTTCTGTCGAGTCACCTGGTATACCCAAATATAGGAGGGAGCATACATTTAATCTTTCCCCTTGCTCAGGGAGAACTTGTGGCTTAGAGGGTAAAAGCACTGCCTAACAAGGCAAGCAGCCAAAGTTCGAATCTCAGTAAGGGTATGGCTAGCTGATGAGCGCTAAATAGCTTGAAATAGATCTATACTAGTCTCCCTTTATTTCTTTATCAGTTCTTTGTAAGTTTGTGTGTGTGTGTAATACATAATAATAAAAATAATAAGTAACAGTGATACCCATTGTCATCGGGGCACTTGGTATACCATATCCAAGAATTTCACAAAACACCTCAAGAAATTGCAGCTTCCTGCAATCACACCAGCGGAACTGCAAAAAACTGTGCTACTCGGAACATCATATATTTTAAGAAGATGGTTGGTACCTAGGACACTGGCAGCAACCCGTATCAACCATTAGCACCAGTCAGTGGTATTTGTGACACTTTTTTAAATGTTCAGTTGACTGAGTTTCATGTTTAATGAATAAAAGATGATGATGATGATGATGATGATGATGATGATATAATGGCAATATACAAGAATTAAAATGCATAGCACCTGAGAAAACATCATATCCCATAATATGATGAATAGACCCCCATAGTAGTTGATTGCTAGGATAAATGTTTGAAATTGAAAGTGTTTTCAATGCAGCACCCCCCCCAATAGATTATAGACAGACAGACAGACAAATGTGACAGATGATAGATAAATAAAAGGTAGGTAGATAGGTAGACAGATAAATAGACAGACAGACAGATATGACAGATAGATGATAGGTAAATAAATGATAGATTGATAGATACGTAGATTGATAGATACGTAGACAGATATGTAGATAGACAGATATGACAGACAGATGATAGGTAAATAAATGGTAGGTAGATAGGTAGGTAGGTAGGTAGACAGATAAATAGACAGATATGACAGATAGATGATAGGTAAATAAATGATAGATTGATAAATACGTAGATTGATAGATACGTAGACAGATATGTAGATAGACAGATATGACAGACAGATGATAGGTAAATAAATGGTAGGTGGGTAGGTGGATGGATGGATGGATGATAGAGAAAAAGGAGATGACAAATAGGCGGATAGATTAAGCTTTGCTCCAGCCAATTCCACACCCTTTCCCACAGATTTTTGAAGGATTAATTGAGGTGGTGTTATCCATCCCTGGTTCATTTGCTGTCTCTTTTGTCCTGAGGTGATTTTGTTTGTGTGTGTGTGAGAGAGAGAGAGAGGAAGATGGAGAGTAGCTCTGTCCAAAACCAAAATCCTGCTGGGTTTTTCTCTTGCTTTGACTTCTGTGCGCGGCGGGAGTCTGCCACGCACGTTGTTCCCGTATTCCTTCAACAGCCAACCTGGATGTGCCTCGGTGCACCGCTGCTGTTGTCGGCTTTTTTCCCTCCTTCCTTTCTTTCGAAGGAAGCTATCAACTCAGCCAAGACGGGTTTTCCCAGGAGGGGAGATGTCTAAGTGGGTGGGTGATGCTTCTGGAGCAGATCCTTCCTTGGTGGAGGAAGAGAAGCTGCTGTCACATCTGGAAATCTTCCTTTCTCTACCTCACAGCCCTCCACCCTTGGGGGTGGTTGGAGCCCAATTGGGAAGGCAGGCAGACCTCGGGTGTCGCTTTACCTCTGGGGAATTGGGAGACGGAACATAATTTAAATCTCTTAATTTAAAAAAAAAATCAATGTTCTCGGTGGATGCAAGAATTTTCCAAAGTTTAAAGATTCATGAGGTTTAGAAACTTCACTTCTGTTTTAAGGACCTTAAGGCTAGTCATGGTTCCAAATCGAATCTCCTTTTCATCCAACTTTCCTAAATAACTACATTTATGTTATTTATGTTTTTACTTGTGAACTGCCCTGGGTCTTGGGAGTGTGGTGGCGTAGAAATTTAATAAATTTG
Organism: Diadophis punctatus similis; assembly: GCA_023053685.1. Classification (NCBI taxonomy): domain Eukaryota; kingdom Metazoa; phylum Chordata; class Lepidosauria; order Squamata; family Dipsadidae; genus Diadophis; species Diadophis punctatus. The sequence continues at coordinate 20,006,573 of JALIGW010000011.1, read as the reverse complement.
TCCCCATCATTCTTCTATCCTCTGCATGCTGATTCTGGCTGAGGGATATATTTTGCCGAGAGAGAGAGAGAGAGAAAGGAGGATCTGTAGCCTTCCATACCACGATCTGTTGACATTGTGGTTTGCCGTATAAATCCCTGGCTTTGTTCCTGCATCACGCAGGGGGGTGCAAAACCAAAGTACGTTGGAGTATCATAAAATCTATGGAATAGGTGAGCTTATGATCCAAGGTGGGCATAGGATAGCAATTAACGGAGGGCACCTGTCGCATCTCTTTGTGAGTCTCTGTCCAGAGGCTGCCTGCCTTGGGTTCAGAAAGCCGCAGAAGGGATGAGGGAGGATTAAAAACACATGGAGATTAGACAATGTTGTCTTAGCTGCATAAAGGCTAGAGATTTGGGATCTTAGAGGTGAATCTTAAAATTCAAGATGGTTGGGGGTGGGCTTTTGCTAAGGAAGTGGGGCAGTCTCTTGCATGCAGGAAAAATTGAACATAGAATTATAGGGCTGAAAGGGACCGCTTGAGGTCTTCTAGTCCAACCCTCTTGCTCAAGGCAGGAACCTTACACCATCCTAGTCAAATTGTTGTCCGGTCTATTTTTGAAAACCTCCAGCGACGGAAGAACCTACAACTCCAGAGGGGCAAGCTGTACTACTCAATAGTAGTAACTGTGAGAGGGATCTTGGAGTCCTAGTGGACAACCATTTAAACATGAGCCAACGGTGTGCAGTGGCAGCCAAAAAAGCCAACGCAATCCTAGGCTGCATTAAGAGAGGGATAGAATCAAGATCAAGTTAAGTGTTGATACCACTTTATAATGCCTTGGTAAGGCCACAATTGGAATCCTGCATCCAATTTTGGTTACCACGATGTAAAAAGGATGTTGAGACTCTAGAAAGAGTGCAGAGAAGAGCAACAAAGATGATTAGGGGACTGGAGGCTAAAACATATGAAGAACAGTTGCAGGACCTGGGTATGTCTAGCTTAATGAAAAGAAGGACCAGGGGAGACATGATAGCAGTGTTCCAATATCTCAGGGGTTGCCCCAAAGAAGAGGGGGTCAAGCTATTCTCCAAAGCACCTGAGAGTAGAACAAGAAGCAATGGGTGGAAACTAAACAAGGAGAGAAGCAACTTAGAACTAAGGAGAAATTTCCTGACAGTTAGAAAAATTAATCCATGGAATAGCTTGCCTCCAGAAGTTGTGAATGCTCCAACACTGGAAGTTTTAAAGAAGAAATTGGATAACCATTTGTCTGAAATTGTAATAGGGTTTCCTGCCTAAGCAGGGGGTTGGACTAGAAGACCTCCAAGGTCCCTTCCAACTCTGTTATTCTATTCCATTTCTATTCTATTCCTATTCCTATTCCTATTCCTATTCTATTCTATTCTATTTATTCCATTCCTATTCATTCCCATTCCATTCTATTCTCTATTCTCTATTCCTATTCCTATTCATTTCATTTCATTTCATTTCATTTCATTTCCATTTCATTCCATTCCTTTCTATTTCTATTTCTGTTCTATTCTTTCATTGATTCATTGTTCTCTACCCCATAGGGCGTTAGGGTTCGTGCAAAAGGAAGTCGCAGGCTCCCCCAATTTTGCAAACCGTGTTTGTGTGTGTGCGCCTCTCGATAAGCCAGATTGTGTTCAACCTATTTATGCCATCGCTGTGCTTCCTTGCTTGTGTTCAGATGAGTGGAAAATAAGCCGTTAATAGCTAGGAAATTACCAATTTTCTGTTAATTAGCAGCAGCTCACAGCCCCCTCTTCTCCTTCTTCCTTTTTAATTAAATATTGCCATAGTTAAGCGCTCATTAGCGTTTTATAGCGGCTCTAATCTCAGCGGAATAGGTTGGCCTGGAAAAGGCGCATGGTGGCAGAATCAGGTGGCATCGGGCATTCCCGCGAGATAAGTCAAATATCCTAGAAAACAGATGGGTTCACCTTTAGCTGCTGAACCCCAGTCAAGACAGCGGGGTGCTGTGCAAATGTCTGCACCCCTCCAAGTTAAAGCCCCGGTTTTCAGGCCAGTTAAGCTTGGGGAAAGATGCGTTGGATTGTAATTCCCATCCTCCTCCCCTTGGCCAAGGATACTGGGTTTTGAGGAGAGTAGATAGAGCAATGTTTTTCTCCACTGGTGTTGAAAGTCGGGGTTAACCCCATTGTTAAGTAGAAAAGTGGGGGAAAAGTGGGAGAGTTAGTCATTTCCATAGGTGTACTTTTGAGCCTTTGGAACCCCCTGCCACAAGATTTGGCTTGGTTTCCCTCTTGAGTAGCTTTCAGGTGGGGTTGGAATAGCTCTGAGAGCTGGACACATCACTAGCTGAACAGAGTAGCGTTTAGTAGGGGGGGGGGAGAGAGAGAAAAACATTGTATGTACAGGTGACGCAGCGGTTAGAGGCAGGTACTGCAGGCCACTTTAGCTGACACTGATCCGCAGGTCAGCGGTTCAAATCTCACCGGCTCAAGGTTGACTCAGCCTTCCATTCTTCCGAGGTAGGTAAAATGAGGACCCAGATTGTTGGGGACAATGTAAATATACATTGCTTACTGGTGTAGACTGCTTAGAGAGTGCTTGCACTGTGAGGCGGTATATAAGTCTCACAAAATAAATAAATAAAAATAAACTAATCCTCGTTTAGTGACTGCACTACAAGAGGGATGTAAAAGTAACGTTATGGCCACATCTGCAACCTGTGCAGGTCTGTAAAGCAAAATAAAGCCGGTGGAAGATCTTAAGCGCATCGCCGTTTCATTTAGCAATCTCTTCGCTTAACAATCAAGTTGCTAGTCCCAATTGTTGCCAAGCAAGGGCTACCTGTCTATCTCCCATAGAGGCCTTTGAGCTCACGCACACCTTCTCTTCTTAAGATCTCGCCCAAGTCCTTGAGATAAGTGCTATTTTCCGCTGCATTTCTTAGACTTTTAGAATAACTTTATTAATAGTCACTTTGAACATAGGCTAATCGGCTTACATTAAAATGAAATTCCCCACAACGTCCAAAATTGTGTGGGTCTGTCCTTGTGGTTTGCCAGCTACGGCTGCTGTTGTTTTTTGCTGTTTCGTGCAAAAGACCAGCCGTTGCTTCAAATAAATCAGAGCTTAAGCAGACTGCTGGGAACTTAACCAGCTTCAAAAAAAAAACGACATCAGCTTCGCGCTATGAATAAAAAACCCAAGTGCAGAAATGGGCTTGGCTACTTCAGGAGAAAGAGGGCAGGAGGTCAAGGACCTGGAAAAACCCCTCCCTCCCAGACCCCTCCCCACTCTTGTTTCCCAGAAGGGGAGAGGGCTTCACCCTCCCGCCTGCCAGATTTGATCAATGGCTCGTCTGCAGGGAGGAGGTGACACTACGCATTCCTCTCATTTACCGGCTGATGAGGCTGCCGGGTGTTGTTGGGGGGGGGGGGGAGAGACGCGGCTGCCCGTGGTTATTAATGGGGCTGGGGGGATCGGATGGTGGATGGCCATGTCAGGAGGCAATTAAGGCGGTGGGGGAAAACCGCTCAGCTGGCACTCTCGTCTCCCTAGACTCTGGCCCGTAATGAGCGATCTGTCCACATTAAGCCACGGCGCACGTCTAATGAACTTTAGCGGCTTTCCAGCCCGTAATCACATTACGCCGATTGAAGAGGGGGTGGCCGGGTGGGAAGGGGGGGGCTCAGTGACCAGAGGTGGAGGGGGGGAAGAGAAGAAATCTCTATGGGGCTCCATTGTTGTGATCCCAGTCGGTGGGCTGGGGGCTGGCAGATTGGGTATGCTTTTATAGAGTAATTCACCAGTCCTGCACCCCCTCCCCTAAATGTCTGCGGCAAAGGGGGGAAGCGAGGAAGGGGATAGCGGAGGATAATAGATGGGGCAATCAGCCTAGGATCATCTCCAAATTTCCCTTAGGGACTTGTAACTTGCGTCGTTTCTGCCTTATTGCGCCTGTAATTTGTGTTGCGCCTTCTATTTGCGTGCAAGTTAGGGGGTGGATGAGTTGTAGAAGGATATCAAAAAGGAGCCGAAGGCCTGGAACGGCTATTTGGGGAGGGGGTGTCGATCTGGATCCCCCCCCCAACCCTGCAAGGAACTTAAAATGCACACAACACTTGGGTTTTTTTTCTCCTATCCATGTACGTTCCTGTTGAATTACCTTCGAATAATGTCAGATTCTGCCATTGCAACTTTTTTGGGAGCTTGGGAGTTATTTTGCACGGTTCCTTGATAAATAATACTTGAAAAACACCGTCTTGGCACTGGTGGACCCACCTAGATTCCTGGATTCCTTCTTAGCTGTTAGCTGTGCTGTGTTTTTCAAGCTAATGAACTTTTAAGATGGGTGGACTTCAACTCCCAGAATTCCCCAGCCAGTAAGCTAATGGACTTTAACATAGGTGGACTTCAACTCCCAGAATTCCCCAGCCAGTAAGCTAATGGACTTTAACATAGGTGGACTTCAACTCCCAGAATTCCCCAGCCAGTAAGCCAGTAAGCTAATGAAATTTAAGATGGGTGGACTTCAACTCCCAGAATTCCCCAGCCAGTAAGCTAATGAACTTTTAAGATGGGTGGACTTCAACTCCCAGAATTCCACAGCCAGTAAGCTAATGGACTTTAAGATGGGTGGACTTCAACTCCCAGAATTCCACAGCCAGCCATGCTTAAAGTACTTGCGGTTGAAAAAAACATTGCCTTAGCATCCCAGCTACATCTACTGGCAGTGAGTTCCCAAAGCTAGGCTTACATTGAGCAAAAGTTGGGGTTGGGGAGGGTCTGTATCTCCTCTGGGTGTAATTCTGGCCAGATTAGGGTCAGAGCTTGGAGGGCTGTGCTTAAAAATGAGTGGAAACCAAATATTTTTCCAGAGTTGAGTTTTTAGCAGTGCATCTTAGAGATTCTTTTTTATTTATTTATTCTGCAATTACTACAGTATGGGTCTCCTAAGCTGCTCTCACCCCCCAAATGATTGGGGGGTGTTTGGGAGTGAAGACAAAGTGGGTGCCAGGCTGAACGTAGAGAAGGGGGGGGGAAGCAGGGAGTTTTTCCCATCTCTCTTCCCCCCCCCCTTTCCCCGTCCTTCCGCCTTGCTGCCCCCTCCTGTAATAATAGCTCCCTGGTTAAAGTGATTAATAAATTCTTCAGAGGGCTCTGATTTCCTGTCTAAATTGGATTAAAACTTGAGATCCGAGACTCCAGGAAGGGGCAGCTGGCAACTCGGACAAAACGCTTTCTCCTCCGGTTTGTGGTGTTTGCGTCTAGGTGCATACCCTCGGACCGGAGCTAAAATAAACCAGCGCCTTCGTTCTGTGCCCTGTGGATGCTGGGGCTGAATTGCAGAGAGCTGTTGGGCCTGTTCTCGGAGTGTTTCCACTCCATTCCGCTTGCATTTAGTGCCGGTAATGAGGGTGCCTTAAAAAGGAGGTTTGGGGTCCAGTCCAGCAGGAAATTGGAGCCCCTGGAAACCTGGGCACAGCCAAAGCCAGGCAAGATATTTTAATCTGCAAGAATTCCCTGAACCCCCCAGAATCTGTGAAGCCGAGAGAGGGAAGGTCCCCTTCCAAAAATATTATTTCCTAGTCTCTCCCATGGCTGCTGTCACCCTATGAGAAAGGTGGGAAACTTTTAGAATTTGTGGACTTCAACTCCCAGAATTCCTGGGAATTCTGGGAGTGGAAGTCCACAAACACTCAGGGATTCTGGGAGTTGAAGTCCACAAATACTCAGGGATTCTGGGAGTTGAAGTCCACAAACACTCAGGGATTCTGGGAGTTGAAGTCCACAAACACTCAGGGATTCTGGGAGTTGAAGTCCACAAACACTCAGGGATTCTGGGAGTGGAAGTCCACAAACACTCAGGGATTCTGGGAGTTGAAGTCCACAAATACTCAGGGATTCTGGGAGTGGAAGTCCACAAACACTCAGGGATTCTGGGAATGGAAGTCCACAAACACTCAGGGATTCTGGGAGTGGAAGTCCACAAACACTCAGGGATTCTGGGAGTGGAAGTCCACAAACACTCAGGGATTCTGGGAGTTGAAGTCCACAAATCCTAATGGGGCCATCGTTCCCCACCTCTTGGAAGGATGCCAAAGGTTTATTTATTAAATTGATTTATATAGCTGCCTGTCTCAGTTTATGACTCCGGGCAGCTCAGAGCAACAATACATTCAAATGCAAAATAAAACGAGGCATAAAACACCCAGCAGCCGGAGAATCATAAAACAAAAACCTCCAGCCCAGCCAGGAAACCAGGGAGTTCTGTTTATTTTTAAATAGCATTTATTGCATTTTGATTTTTCCAGTTCTTTCTACGATTTCTCCTGCTTTGGTAGGATTGCTAGGCTGGATAGAAGGGAAAGCAGAGAATAAATGCACACATCTTAATGGTTTTTATTTTCTGTTTTTACTTATTTTTGCTTGAGTTTATTTTCACTTCGTTTATATCGCTTGGACCACCTCCATCTAGGATAGAAAAGGGGTGTATAAATTGCAGTGACAAAATGAAACTTGCATTGCTTTAAATTGTTATTAAAAAAGAGTCGTGATAGTTGTTTGTTTTAAAAAAAAACAACCCTGCCTCTCTCTAGATCCAGTTTCAAAGATATCTGAAAAAAAGCTTAGCATATTTTTATATAAGCAGTGCAAATCCCCAAGCTTCCTCCTGTGGGCTGCACTGGAGTAAGAAACCGATTTTTTCAACTGAATTAGTGAATGTGTGAACCAGGGGTGGGTTCCGGATTCTTCTACTGCCGGTTTGCTTAGAGATGCGGCGCGCGCACATGCGCAGTACTTTTTAAAAAAGCTGCGCATGATGATAAGAATAGATAGATGGATGGATAAGGATAGATAGATAGAGAGATAGAGAGATAGAGAGATAGAGAGATAGAGAGATAGAGAGATGATAGAGAGAGAGATAGATGATAGAGAGATAGATGATAGATGATAGATAGATAGATGATAGATGATAGATAGATGATAGATGATAGATAGATGATAGATAGATAGATAGATAGATAGATGATAGATAGATAGATGATAGATAGATAGATGATAGATAGATGATAGATAGATAGATAGATAGATAGATAGATAGATAGATAGATAGATAGATAGATAGATAGATAGATGATAGATAGATAGATGATAGATAGATATAGATAGATGATAGATAGATAGATAGATAGATAGATAGATAGATAGATAGATAGATGATAGATATAGATAGATGATAGATTGATTGATTGATTGATTGATTGATTGATTGATTGATTGATTGATTGATTGATTGATGTTAAGCAATGCAGTCATAAAATGATAGCCTAAGGCAGGGGTGGGTTCTGGATTCTCCTGCTGCCTGTTTGCTCAGGGATGCGTTGTGCATGCATGCGCAGTAGTTAAAAGTTTCTGCGCATGCACAGAAGCAAAAACCAAGATGGCGCCGCCTATGGCGCCACCGAGAGAACCGGCTCAGGGACGTAGCCGGCCTGGGTTGCTGCCGATTCCAGCGACCCAGGCCGCCAAGTTATTAGGTTCTATAGAACCGGTCCGAACCGGTAGGAACCCACCTCTGGTGTGAACAGAAGAAATGCGGAGCAGATTAACTTTGTTTTATTGACTCCTTATACACCCCCTTTATATTTTTTCCTTAAAGGCAAAGATAAATGCAACTGGGCGACTTGCTGTGTCACATGATCCCCTCATAAACTATTATTGAGTTTACTTCTACAAAAGGAAGGGACTCGAAATTGTTGTAAATAAATCAAAATAAGTAGTTTAGGTTGAAGAGCCTCTGACGGTAGATGAATTGCACGGAAGAAAAGCAGAAAAGTTTAATAAATAATCTGCAGGATCTTGGTGTTCATTTTTTCCTCTTTCTTTGCCAAGGTGTAAGAACAGAATCTGATCCAAGATGCCATTTCCCCCTCCCCCCTAGTTTTTAAAAATAGGACAAAATAAGCATCTAGTCCCCAAGAAGTTCGGAAATTTCTTTAGGTGTTCTTAGAACTTTATTTCTCAACTGCTGGGGGCATTTTATCACTCTTTTTTTGACAAACCTTTTCTGGCTTCCCTTTCCTTGGTGTACATCTCATAAGGTCTGGAAACTTGCTTTTTCTACGTTTTTTTAAGTAAAACCAGAACCGACTCAGAGAAGTAATATTTGAATCTGCTTCTTGGCTATTCTTTTGTTTCTAATCTTGTAAACCCCGTTTTCTGTCTATAGTGAGTGGTACGAGACGGGTGGCTATATCGACGAAATAAAAATAAATCCGAAATATATAGACGTCACATTTATGTAAGGGGGATCCCACAATAAGGAAATAAGTGAAATCAACTCACAGGTTACAATCTCAAAGTTAGAAGTCTTACGATGCTCTGATTTATCCCTTGGCTGCAATTAATAGCTTTATTACTTGCAAATCCTGCTTTGTTGGCCGAGCGTCGAAGGTGTCGGGGTTCCATTTCCCCCCCTTTTCTAGCTGAGAAAAGCTAGAAAATTTTGAAATAAAAATCTGGGGAGCCACATCTCCTTTTATTCCTACTCCCCAATGCTCATTTGGACAAGCTTAAGGGACAAAAACAAGCCTTTATATATATATATATAGATATAGATATAGATATAGATATAGATATAGATATAGATATAGATATAGATATATATGTTTTCTGAGGTTTTCGCGGGTGTTTGTATGTAGGTCTTTGGGTATTCGGGTTTTCTCCCGCGTGAAATTGGAGGTGTCTTTGCAACGTTTCGACGAAGTCTCATTCGTCATCATCAGGCTGGAGTCTTCAGCTTGCTGCTTCTAGGAGCAATGTGAGATTGCAGCTGTTTCTTCCTTTTTTTAAAAGGAAGAAAAAGGAAGAATAAAAAGGAAGAAACAGCTGCAATCTCACATTGCTCCTAGAAGCAGCAAGCTGAAGACTCCAGCCTGATGATGACGAATGGGACTTCGTCGAAACGTTGCAAAGATACTTCCAATTTCACGCGGGAGAAAACCCGAATAACCAAAGACCTACATACAAACACCCGCGAAAACCTCAGAAAACATATATATATATAGATAGATAGATAGATAGATAGATAGATAGATAGATAGATAGATAGATAGATAGATAGATAGATAGATAGAGATAGATAGATAGATAGATAGATAGATAGATAGATAGATAGATAGATAGATAGATAGATAGATAGATAGATAGATAGATAGATAGATAGATAGATAGATAATTTTCTTGTCGAATTATCCTGGTATACCCAAATATGGGAGGGAGCATATTTGGGTATACCAGGGTAATTCGACAAGAAAAAAAAACATATAACCCTTCCCTGGCACAAGCTGATGTAGGAGGAGAGCCTGTGGCTTGGAGGTTAAAGCTACTGCCTTGCAGGCAGGCTGCCCAGGTTCGAATCTTAGTAAGGGTATGATGAAAGATATTTAACTGATGAAAGCTAAATAGCTTGAAATAGATCTATACTAGTCTCCCTTTATTTTCATTATCAGCAAAAATGTGATAAATATATATATATACACATTTTTTTCTTTGCAGAAGAACCAGTTTACATTCCCCGTGAACGCACAGAGGGGGAAATATATGTAACATCTGTTCCCGTTTTTGTTTTCTGGGTGCAGAGAAAGGCAACAAGGGTGCTGCAGACCGTCTTTCCGTGAGCAGCAGCGAGGAGGAGGAGGAGGAAGGAGAATATGAAGTGGACGATGAGGGAGAGGAAGGAGATGAAGAGAACATGAGCGACTCAGACGGTAAAGAATTAAGAGGCTTCCTTGCAACTTTCCATGTGAAAGGGGATCAGGCCATCCCTTACAGAGTTCCTGAAGCCCCCCCAGATAATCCTGTTGTTCCTTAGAACCGTCCTTTCCTCAACGATCTTTAAATCTTCTTTCTTGAACGCCTAGAGAAAAAAAAAAGACCCCCCACCCATTCAAGTATAGCCAGAGGTGGGCTACTACCGGTTTGGGCGAACCGGTAGTTCCGACCACTGGCTGGGCCCGCCTACCCGCCCCGGTACTATCCCGTCCTATATATCTCACTCTCTGGCTCGCTCTCCCCGCCCACGCAGCCCAGCTGGTTCCCGCGCCTCGCCCGCTCTACTCACCGCGGCTGCCCGAGAAGGTATCCTGGAAGCCGCGCGCATGAAATCGCTGTGTTTGAAGCCGCGCGCAAGCGCGCTCACATTTTTGGTTCTACACTAGGCGAACCGGTTGTTAACTTATGGGAAGCCGACCTCTGGATATAGCTGGGTCTAGGACAGCTCGCTATGGCCAACGGCCGCAGGACAGTTCAAAACTCTTGCTAATCATTTCATTCAGTTACTTTTATTTTTGGCGACCATGTTTTCATAGGAATTATTGTAACTCTTGTATTCTGGATTGCCTTTATTTTATTATTATTATGGGCCATGGTTCCGTTGAAATTCATTTTAACTTTTGTATTTGTTGAATTGTCCCAAGGTGAGTTGACTGTGGCGAGTTGTGGCCCAGGGTAGTAGCTTCTCCACATTTCATTTTTAATATATTTTTTTTGCAAGTACAGCTGACATTCTGCTCACTACACAAACATCCCTAGATCCTAAATGTCGTTTTGGTAGAAGGAGGAGGAACAGCTGCTACAGATAGTCCTCAATGTACGACCACGATTGAGCCCAAACCTCCCATTGCTAAGCAGGGCGGTTATTAAGTGAGCCTTGTTTTTTTGCCACAGTTGTTAAGCGAATCGCTGCAGCTGTTAAGTGAATCATGTGGTCGCTAAGCGAATGTGGCTTCCCCCGCTGATTTTGCTCCTCAGAAGCGGACGGTAAAAGGTCACAAATGATGATCACGTGACCCTGGGACCCTGCAACCGTCATAAGTACATGCCAGTTGCCAAGCGTCTGAATTTTGATCACGTGGCCGTGGGAAAGCTGCAGTAGTCGTAAAGTGTGGAAAATGGTTATCGGTCACATTTTTCAGTGCCGTTGTAACTTAGAATGGTCACTAAGCGAATGGTTGTAAGTCAAGGACTAACTATACTTGGGAGGGAGAATCCTCCAGCCGCCCCCGCCCCCCCCCCCCCCAATCTGGTTGGGCCAGGGACCACCACCCTTTACAGCCCCCGGGGCCCCCGAAGAGAATTAGTGGAGGTCTCAAAGCAGGATCAAGTTTATTTTATATTTATTATTTATTTATTTATTTATTTATTTATTTATTTATTTAGCTAGCTAGCTAGCTAGCTAGCTAGCTAGCTAGCTAGCTAGCTGTTCTTATATGCCACCCTACTCCCTAGGGGCATCCGGTGGGAGAGGGGCATCGGGGGTGGCTCAGTGAATACCCCCACCTTCAGCCCCAAAACTCCAAAACAAGACCCTTCCAGAGGAATATATTTGGGTAACTCTGCCTTTGTAGTCCTTTTCTTATTAATTCCAGAAAATTATTTGCAGACTCCCAACACTTTCAAGGGTTCAGATTTTGCCCTGCCGCAGGAGAGACACCTCCAAGCCAACCCCCCCGTCCCTCCAGCCGCCCTTCGCTTCCCTCCCCTCCGTTTCCACCCCCCACCCCACCCAATGCTCTGCAGCTAAAAGAGTCCGGCGCTGTGCCCAATTCTGAGTAGCAGATGGCAGAGGCTCGGCATGCCAGCTCCGGTGCCCAGAATAGACCGACGCCAGAGGCCAGAACGGACAACGGCTGGCACCCTTTGGCATCCCCACGTGCCAACTCTCAAAATGCTTCCTCTCCGGGACTGCCGAAACGTTGAAAAGTGCCTCACTCCCACATCTCATTTAGCCCCCCCCCCTTCCCTTTTTCGGGAGGCTGTTCCAATTTCTGTTTTCCCTGCTTTGTTTTCCAGTTTGGCCCAAAACCTTCCCTTCATTGGGAGCAAAATCCTGAGCCTGGAGAGACCGGTCATCCGGTCCAGACTTTCATGGCCAAACCTTCGTTTTGTGGTTAGGCCGATCCTGAATGCCAACGTCTTGACATTTCTGAGAAAGGTTTCTGCCTGAAATCGGGTCGAAGTAGAGCCAGGTGGAGCTGCTTTGGGGGGGGGGTTCCCACATACAGCCCCCCTCCCCAGTGGCTGGGGGTCCAGACTATTTGCACCACCCTGAGATGGCTGTGTTGCAGTGGTGGTATTCAGCCGGTTCGGGCGAACTGGTAGCGGAGATCACAGGTAGGCCCGGCCCGGTGCTATGCCGTCCTATTTAGCCACGTTTTTGAGGCCGGGTGCATGCGCGGAAGGCGCGCACGCGGCGAATCAGTGGTAAAACTAACTATGCTGCGTTCATACTGGATGGGGAAAATTTATGTCGCATCTCAAGAAATTGGATGTTAAAGTGGCCTCCAGCCCAACCTGTGACATGGATGTGTGCGTAGGTGTGTTTCTTCTTCATTCTGGTGCTCATCGGCCATTCCCAAGGCCCTTTTGGGTTCTCCCCCGGTCCTTCTCCTTTCCCCCCTCTCTGGGGTGGGCAGATTGATTGATAAACCCCCATACTTCTAGGTCTCCCCACTTGGATTTCTAGACCATCACGGGAAGATCTTCAGGTCCAGCTCTTTGGGGCAGAGGGGAAGGTGGGAACTTGGTTTTACAGAGGGGGGTCTCCAACAGACAAATGCAGAGGCAGACCAGAGGGTTTGGGGGGAGGGCCCCAACCCCAAAAGAACCCCCCACCTCCATGGGCTCAAGAATTTATACCAGGGATGGTTTTCACTTCCCTACCGGTTCGCAAATGTGAGCGCGCACCTTCACACAGCCTCACACGCATGCGCTTTACTCGCGTGTGAGCCTTCCACGCATGGGCCCGGCCTCAAAAACGTGCACAAATACGATAGCATAGAGCCAGGGCGGGTGGATGGGCCACCCGCTATTTCCGCTACCAGTTCAGGCGAACCGGCTGAATACGACCTCCGATTAAATACCATAGTCCCATTTTAAGAGAATGCTGCTAAATTCACCTCCGTAGATCGCAACAGAAACATTTGGAGAGGAGCCCATTTCCCCCTTATTTCTAGCATGTGGGGGTTGAGGCCCCCCCAAACAAAAACAAAATTGGGGAGGGGGATAAAGATTTTATTCTCCTCGATCCTCCATCTCCATTCGAAACACCCAGGTGCTTTGTTTATTTATTGCTTTGCTTATTATTAAGCGTGTATTCTGCCCATCTCACCCCCTCCTGCGGCTCTGCAGATGATCCGTTAATTCGCACCGATGATTAATCCGCACCCAGCTGCCTTTTTGTGCCCCCCCTCCTCTCCCCGGCGAGGTTGGATTGACACCCCCGTCTTCCTTCCTTCCTTCTCCAGGAGGCGAGAGGGCCGTGCCCCAACGAAGCCGTCGGAAACCGCTGTCTCGGGCGGAGTTGCAACAGCTGGCAAAAGGAGGCGAGGACGTGGTGGAAGACTTGGATTTTTCCGATGGAGACTGATGGATGGACAGATTTTGGGGGGGGGGGCGGGTGTAACTGGACAGCTGTTGCCACTTGTGGAGGGCTGAGGAAGGGGTTGCATTGTTCCAGCTGGTCCTGAAGCCGAGTTTCTGTACTGGAGGGACATGACAGAAGATTTTGTCATCCGGCAAGGGAGCCTAAAATGATATGATGGCTGCAGAACAACGGCCTCTTTAGAATAATGTGGGTTCTTAAAACCATCTCAAAATAAAACCACCTTAAAAAGAAAAGAAAAGAAAGAGAGCCCAGCCTTCAGTGCTACCCCTTCCTCTTCTGGAGGGGAATCCCACCCACCCAGCGCTGGAGATGCAGAGTTGAAGACCCAACGTCCCACCACATTTTTTTGGCTTGGCTCTTTTCCTGCCGAGTGACATTTATTTAAAATTTTTGGACTAAACGCAGCAGGAAGAGTTGGACTTCACAGGCTTTGAATCCACCACTACCCCCGATTTTTATTTCTGTACGGGAAGTTGGTTCTTGGCTTGTAAAAACAGCCTCTTGTGGATTTCTTTCTGGATCTCTCTGCACTGAAACCGCAGCGGGAGAAACGGCCAGATCCCGATAGAGAAGACGTTCTTCCCTGCGGCTTTCACTGCGTTGTGATCCATGCATGCCTTTCTTCACCCCCTGTGCGGTGCCCACCAGGAACTGAGACCCCCCTGACGCTTGTCACTTAAGGTCACCTGACAGATCAGATGTAGAATTAGGAGTTAGCAAATCTTATTGTTGGCAGTGGGTGGATCCCCAACGTAGCCAGGATCTCTCTGTAATTAGCAAGTTAGGTGAAGGGGGTCTTTAAGTCTTCAGCTTGGCTTAAGAACCATGTTTTGTGGTTTATAGAGATATGCTTGAAAACCCAAGAGCCCTTAAGTGGTAAATGTGGTCCCCATAAATTTGAAATGATGGTGGTTCTAGCTTTAAGCTGTGGATGGTAGGGTCAAGGAATCATGGCTGTTGTCTGCTTTTACCTTGTGTGAAGACCACAAGTGTTATCTGGTAGGATTGTGTAGACCAGAGGTCTTCAAACTTGGCAACTTTTAAGACTTGTGGACTTCAACTCCCAGAATTCTCCAGCCAGCTATGCTGGCTGGAGAATTCTGGGAATTGAAGTCCACAAGTCTTAAAGTTGCCAAGTTTGAGGACCCCTGGTGTAGACCAAAGTGGTAGGTCAGTTGAGGGGATCATTTTTCTACCTTAACTTGAAGATGGACTTCAGATCCCAGAATTCCCCAGCCAGTTGATGTTGAAATCCATACACCTTGCTAAGAGAGAAACACTGATCTAAGAGGGTTATGTATACCCACCAATGATGTCTGGATTTGAACTCTGCTTTCAGAAAGACAATTGGCTTTTAGAAGGGTGGACTTCAACTCCTTGAGAATTCTGGGGATTTGAGTCCTCTAGATTGGAAGGCGCTAGATGTCTGCCACTCAATTCCCAGAGTTCATCATCAGGGTTAAGAATTCTGGGAGCTGTAGTCCACCAATTGAACGATGCAACTTTCAAAGGGAGGGTTTTTAGCTCCCAGAATTTTTATCGATGGTAGCTAGAGAACCTTAAGATGTCCCCTTTCCCCACATCCCCAGGACAGCAGATGGCTGCAATTCAATTTCCAGCGTTCTCCAGCACGTGGACTGGGAAAATCCTGGAAACTGAAGCTAACTATTTGGAGACCGAGAGCTCCATGCCTTCTCTTGGTGGTGGGTCTCCAATTCTTCTGAATTCTGGGACAAGCCCCGTGCCCTGCAGGTGGGCCTCCAACTCTTAATTCTGTTAGGAATTCTGAGGCCTGGGAGTCTAGCCCAGGAGACAGATCTGCGTCCGATAGATGGTGGGTCTCCCAATTTTTCTGAATTCTATGTTCAGAAGAGTTCTTCACAGAAGTCATAATCCTATCTCAATAAGATACCCTAGAACAGTGTTTCCCAACCTTGGCAAGCTGAAGATGTCTGGACTTCAACTCCCAGAATTCCCCAGCCAGCGAATGCTGGCTGGGGAATTCTGGGAGTTGAAGTCCAGACATCTTCAACTTGCCAAGGTTGGGAAACACTGCCCTAAAAGCAATATTAGTCTTGAAACCCCTAGAAATTGAGGTCCTCTCCTGACCCCCCCCCCCAGCACCAGATTGGCTGCCATTCAATCTGCTGTTCCCCAGCACACAGACTGGAGAATCCTGGGAATTGAAGTTCACCCAACTGGGAGGTGGCGGTCCCACGTTCTCAAGGTAGGTTTGTGTTAAAAACTTAACCATTCTGCTAAAAATTCTGAGAATTGGAAGTCTATTACACCATGCATTCTGCATCTGAATGGGAAAACTTCCAATTCCCAGAGCTCAGCAACAGTGAGGTGTAGAATTAAGGGAATCAAAGTTAAAACACACACCCCCCCCCAAATCCAGACCCCTCCAGCTTATTTCTGTGTTCTGGGAACTTAAATCCAGCGTAGTTTTTGATTGAATTTAAAGTCCCCAGAATGCTTAGTAAAGTGGCTGGAGGATTGTGGGAAATGAAGTCCGCCCATCCTGTTCTGGGGCTCTCTCTCCCAGAGCTTCCCATACACTAGGCATTCTGGGGCTGAGGTCCACAGAACTGGGATGCAGAGAATTCTGGGAATTGAAGTTCTTTAGGATCTACCCCCAAATGGGTGTATCTTAACTCTGAAACACCCTTGTTTTAGGATGCCCAGTGGTTCTTGGCCTTGACAAACTTAAGATGGGTGGACGTAAGCTCTAGTTAGAAGTCCACACAACTTAAACTTGTCAAAGTTGGACACCTATGTAAGGTCTCTGGTCTGATTCATTGGGTGTAATGCACCTTCCCATCACCTAGGCAGGTGAGCCAGAAAACCAATGCGTCCCTTGAGGTAAGCCTGCAGTTCCTCCCCTTGTTTTAAGTAGGCGTGCATGATTTATTCAAAATAGGTGCCTCTTGCTCCAAATCTTGGAAGTTAATTGCAAATGCACGCCTACTTCTAGCTAGGGGGTGCAGAGAGAAATCTGCATGGTGGGTCACACCAGGGGGGGGCAAAGGAAAGCCATGAGCCAACCATGGCAGTGGGAAGTTGGCAGGGGGGGGGGTCCTAGGAAGGTCAGAGGCAGCCCAGAGCCTCTTGTACCATGGAAGAGGAGGGTTGGTGGGTACTGGGGGACGCTGAGAGGTGGGCTGGGTGGAGAGTGGCTGCCAATGTCCTTGACTCAGAGTGGCATTTTGGCCACTCTGAGCCAAGGACACTGGCAAGCCATTTGTCACCATCTATGCCAGGGATGGCCAAACTATGGTTCTTTGAGGACCTGTGGACTTCAACTCCCAGAATTCCTGAGCCAGGCATGCATGCATGGCTGGCTCAGGAATTCTGGGAGTTGAAGTCCACAGGTCCTCAAAGAACCATAGTTTGGCCACTCCTGATCTATGCCTTTGGCTTCAATCCTGGCCTAATAGGGGCCTTGGGGGAAGGGGCGGTCCTGGGAGGAAGGGGGGGGGAATAAAGATATCCCCCCCTCTTCCTGGGACCTCCCTGCCCTGGGCCCCTTTTAAGCCAGGACTGAAGCCAACGGGGGGGGGGAATTGGGGTGGGGGGGAAATGGGGGGGATAGGGGTGGGGGGGCTGGGAAGCAGAGGGGGGGTGTACTGCTTGTTTCCTTGAGCTGTAATAAAGATTGTCTTTTCTGCCATCTGGAGTGTTTTTTTTTTTTTCCCTAACCATCTCCTCCCCCCCCCCATCTGTGGCCTCCAGGGACCAGGGAGGAATAGACCCTCTGTGCCCGCCCACCCCCCAGGTCTATTGGGCTGGGCTGGCTCCGTTCACCTTCCTGGGGCTTTCCTCTTCTCCCCCCCCCCCACCCCAGGAGGGCTGTTGAGGGAGGTGGGAAAGGAAGGCACTGGAAGGATGTTAGAGGCAGGCTGGGGAGGGGCTCCTTGCCCAACACCCCCCCCTCTTCTCTTCCCAGCTCCCCTGATGCCATGCTAGAGACCCTGTGGGTGGCAGGGAAAGGAAGGTCCAGAGAGGAGGGGCAATGGGCAGGCCCTCCCTTAGCTTTCCAAGGGAGGTGTTTGCCCCTGCCCATGCCCCCACTGCAGAACCTCCCATGCCCTCCATTGCCCGTGCCCACATGCATGGCATCAGGGGAGCAGGGAAGGGGGGGTGTTTGGCAAGGAGCCCCTCCCCAGCCAGCCTCTAACATCCTTTCAGGGCCTTCCTTTCCCACCTCCCCCAACAGCCCTCCTGGTGGGGTGGGGGTGAAGAAGAGGAAAGCCCCAGGAAGATGAAAGGAGCCAGCCCACCCAGTAGACCTGGGGGTGGGTGGGCACCGAGGGTCTATTCCTCCCTGGTCCCTCCTTGAGGCCACAGATGGGGGGGGAGGGAGGATTGGGGCGGCCGGCTGGCAAGCCAATTCCAATTTTCCAATACAGAGTTGGAAGGGACCTTAGAGGTCATCTAGTCCAACCCCCTGCCCAAGCAGGAGACCCTACATCTGCCTCTACCTAGGATCAAACTCACAACCTTCTGATTGGGAGGCAAGAGCTCCACCTCTAGGCCAGATGTTGGGGGGCTCTTGCCAACCCACTCTGGCTCTCTAAGGCCTGCCTGCCCCTCCAATCTTCCCAGCACCTGTGCCCTCCACTAACCTGTTCTCGTCCCCTCCGTTTGCCATCAGGTGAGGTTCCCACAACTGGTGGCATTATTTCATACTTACCCTTCCTTTGGTCTAAACTGGCTCGTTTAGGCCAGGATTTCTTCTAATAAGCTGGGCTATGTTTACCCATCCATCACCCCACTGATACTTTTTTAAGCTGCCCCCCACCCAGGGCAGGAATGTTAAGTTCTGAAGGACACACCCCGACACAGTACCTGCTTTATAAACTGAGTGAACTCTTGTTTTTATTATTTCAACTGCTTTGCTGGAAAGCCTTAAGTGTGATGGGATGCTTCTAACAAGCAGGTACCAACTGAGCTATCTTGGGTTAAGTGTGGTTGCTGTTGAAAATGCACCCGGGGAGAGACGGGGGGGGGGGGAACCAGACACAGGAGTGTCTTAAAAGTTTGGCCCCTGTATTCTTTCCCCCCCCTCACAAAACTGGGCAGACAAACACACACACACGTTGGTTGAAAGCTGGCAAGGGTTCCATGTGGTTGCCCAACGCTCAAGTGTGGATATCAGGGAAAATGTGCAATTCCGTATCCTCACGTAGGCTGCCTTGCCTTAAAATAAAATAAAAAACTGCATTCTTTGGGTAAAAAAGCCAATTAAAACACAGAGAGACAGAGAGGAGAATATAGCTCAGGGTTCAACTGTGGGGTCCTTTGTACCCTCAGAGCTTGGTTTTCTTGCAGGAGTTTCATTACCCAGCTAGGTAATGAAACGTCGTCAGTGCACTGATCATCACATCATGGGCGGGTTCCTAATTTTTTTTCTACCACTCTGTGGGCGTGGCTTATTTTGTGGGTGTGGCTTGTCAGCCATGTGACTGGGTGGGCATGGCTTGCCAGCCATGTGACCGGGTGGGCGTGGCTTGCCGGTCATATATTAGTTATTTACAAATAACAGATTAACAGAGTTGGAAGGGACCTTGCAGGTCATCTAGTCCAACCCCTTGCCCAAGCAGGAGACCCTACATCTGCCTCTACCTAGGATTGAACTCACAACTTCCTGATTGTGAGGCAAGAGCTCCACCTCTAGGTCAGAGATGTTACTACTATTTTTGCTATTTTATACCTTACATGAAAAGCTTTGCATAGAAAGTGTGTGTTACACCATGGCAACACAGCAACCTTTATATGCAGAAAATGCTATAGTTAAAAGACAAGCAAGTCTCATACAGCATTTTTGGTTTCAGTCATGGATTCCTTAGACGAAAATATTGAGGACTGTTAAAAGAACAGTATCTTTTAACAGTCCTCAATGTTTTCATCTAAAGAATAACAATATAAAACTGTATAAAATTAACAGTATAAAAGGTTAAGCTTTCGGAAAACGCCCAATTTGGGAAGCTTTAGGCAAAAGTGAAGGAAAAGTGTCAAATGCGAACTTATTATTTTCAAGCAAAGGGACGGGGAAAGACTTAATTGTCAGGTTTCTGGGCATGCGCAGAAGAAAATTTAAAAAAAAATTAAATTTTTTTTTAATGGCGGCTCCCAGGCACCGGCAACCGACCGCACTGGTACTGTGACGTCACCAGCGGGCCGCTACCGGTGCTATAGAGTGGACCGCACTGGTAGGAACCCACCACTGCATCACATCCTCACTGCACTGATGACGTTACCTAATTGGGTCATGAGACGTCGGCAAGGAAACCAAGCTCAGAGAGCACCAAGGACCCCTCACACACACACACACACATACACACACAGACTTCCGGAAGGGAAACAATGGGTTACCCCAAGCACAATATTCTTCCTGATTTCTTTCCGTCTCCTTCCCAACAATTACCAGGAAGGAAACCCCGCTGTTGATGGGACTCTCCACAGCCTCTGAGCAGCAATTGCAATAGCACTTAAGACTTATGTGCCGCTTCACAGTGCTTTTAAAGCCCTCTCTAAGCGGTTTACAGAGTCAGCTGACAATCCGGGTCCTCATTTTACCGACCTCGGAAAGATGGGAGTCCCGAGTCAACCAAAGGCCCAGAAAGGCCAGGATGGAAACGAGCGAGCGAGCGAGCGAGCAAACCAACCAACCGATGCACATCGTAGACAGACACAGAAAGTCCAAAACAAAAAACACACAAAAAAAGGAAGACGAAAAGCCCAGAGAGGACTGGCTGTGCTGTACCATCCAAATAAAAAAAAAACATGGAGTGGAGTTTGGACGCTGGATCACTTTGTCTTTGGTATTAATTCAAAAGCTGCTAGCGATGCATAGACCTCCCCCCTCCAAAAAGGAACGCTGTACCTGTTCCAGCCAGGGATGTGTTTCTCCCCCCCCCTCCCCTCTGCAAAAAAAAAAAGGAAGAGGGGAGGTGGGGTTTCCTTGCCCCTCTGTACCACCACCACCCCATGGCCAGTTTGCAGAGCCATTTTCTCCACAACGTAGCTTCCTTCTCCGAGTGTGTCTTATTTCCAAGGTTTCTTTGGAGCAGTTCCCCCACCCTCCCTAATCAAACCCCCCCATCCCGCCGAGTATTTATTTCCTCCCCCCCCCAAAAATTGGAATATTTTAGCAGATTTCCACGTGGCCTCTTGGGGTGAGGGGGAAACTTCCTTCTTCGGTGAGATGTCCGATGGCGGAGAATCCAGGGGTTACGAAGGGGGCTTGGGGGCATCGCCCAGAGCCGCCAGGAGAGAGGTCCCGTTTTCCTGCTTGGGGGAGATCCGGCTGGGGAGAAGCGTCCCTCCGTACGGGGACGAGGCCACGCTTCCGGTGGAGGGTGGGCGAAGCTCCGCGGGAGGAAGGTTGCAATCGGCGGGTCGCAGGCCGGGCGGCTGCAGTGGGAAAGCCACCGGGAAACTGGCCATGTACAACACCCGGCCCACCCTCTTGGCTACCTGGAGAAAAACCAGCAAGGAAAGGAAATAAAACACCCTCTGAGCCAAGGATTTGGGAAACCGACAGCCAAACCAAGCTAAGGTTTGCAAACATTTCAAAAAAATAAAATTCTGAAATTCAAGGTCGTCTACTTTTCTTCCAGAGCAGGAAGAAGTAACAGCCCTGGCACTAAGGAGGGGCCCGCGTGGTCTGTGCCACAGGCCTTGAAGTCTTACGCATGCCATCTGCAGGACCGGAAGCTTGATGGAAAGAAGACTAAGGGGCAAACCTTAAGGTACTCAACCTCCAAGTGACAAATGAGAGAAGATATTGACAGAACATCGACAAGAGTCGAAGAAGCTTCTTGGATGGGAGGCGAAACGTCTTCGAAGAAAAATCAGAAAGTCCAGTTGCCTCTTTGAAAAAAAAAAGCATCTTTGGGGTATCGATAGAATATTTGTAGCTCAGGCTTGAACTGTGAGGTCCTTGGCGATTTTCTTGCAGACCTTTCCTGACCCAACTAGGTAACATCATCAGCACACCGATGGATGTTACCTACCGTATTTTTCGGAGTATAAGACGCACCTTAGTTTTTGGGGAGGAAAATAGGGGAAAACAATCTGCCTACCAGGTATTCATCTGGCTAGCATCCTTAGTCTGGTCAGCTTCAGCACATTATTTTATCCCCTGGTTAGGACTTAAAAAAACCTTCTTCTGAGAGAGTAACAATGAAAGAGCCTGCAAGCTGGTAAGAGCTGGGAAGATAGTTAGCACCTGGTTAGGGCTAGGGAAAAACTTATTTGGAGCAAGTAGAGCAATGAAAAAAAACCCTGCAAAGACTTAGGGCTGGAAAAACATTCTTTGGAGAGAGTAACAATGAAAAAGCCTGCAAGGTAAGAGCTGGGAAGATCTGTTAGCACCTAGTTAGGGCTGAAAAAAAAAAGCTACATTCGAAGTATAAGATGCACCCAAATTTTCAGCCACTTTTAGGGAGGAAAAAGGTGCGTCTTATACTCCGAAAAATACGGTACTTGGGTCATGAAACATCTGCAAGAAAACCACCAAGCTCATCAATCAGAGGTTGTTTTACACCATGGCGTGTCTAAGCAACCCAACTGAAGGTTGCCATGTGGAAATTCAATGTGTGTGTTTTTGTGCGTGCGTAGGGGGGGGCACTTTGAAAGGAGGCCCGAAGTCTTGTCTGCAGATCCTCTTGGGTCAGAAAAGGACAATCTTCAGAAATTTGGGACTGGGAAGAATGCATCGCAACAGCCATCACTCTTGGCCCCAAACTCCCCTAGCATCACTTTGTTCCCGCCAGTCCTGCTGTGCCTTCTTGGGTCTTCTACCTGAACAGGTGAAAGGACCCTGAAAGCTTGCAGGTTGGGGTGGGGGCTTCTAGGTCACATCATACTGGTGCACCAATTGCGACCCTTCTTGGAGAAGGAGGCACTTCTCACAGTCACTCACGCCCTTATCACCTCCCGGCTGGATTACTGCAACGCGCTCTACATGGGGCTACTCTTGAAGAGTGTCCGGCGACTGCAATTGGTGCAAAATGCAGCTGCGCGAGCTGTGGTGGGTGTGCCTAGATACACCCACGTAACACCTATCCTCCGCCAGCTGCATTGGTTGCCCATTAGTCTCCGGATCCAATTTAAGGTGTTGGTCGTTACCTTTAAAGCCCTACATGGCTCAGGGCCAGGTTACCTTCGGGACCGCATCCTGCCGCATACCTCCCTACGACCGGTTAGGGCCCACAGAGTTGGCCTCCTCCAGGTCCCATCGACTAAGCAATGCCGGTTGGCGGGGCCGAGGGGGAGAGCCTTCTCTGTGGGAGCTCCCTCCCTTTGGAACCAGCTTCCTCCAGAGATCAGGACTATCCCCACCCTGCTGGCCTTCCGTAAAGCAATAAAAACTTGGCTCTTCCGGCAGGCAGGGTGAAAATGAGACCAACCAGACCAGATATGGGTCTCCCCCCTTTGGTTATGAATGTTAGATGCCCTTTTTAATTTTTGTAGTTTTTAAAGTGTTGTTCTTTTATATTGGAAAATGGATTTTGACATGTTGTCAGACGCCCAGAGTCCCCTGGGAATTGGGCGGCATATAAATCCATTTCAATAAATAAATAAATAAATAACTGCCTGCACCTCAAATGGTGCATTTTTGGGGGCTCTAAATGGTTTGCAAAGCACGCACAGAGCAATAAACGTTTACCAATGAAGACACCCCTTCCTTTCTGTGCCCCCCTCCGCCCTAGACATTTGTTTTATTATGTTAAAAACGATAAGGGCAGCTTTATTACTTTCCCCCAAAGCTTCGGCTCTTTACGAGGGATCTAATAAAAAGGTTCTTCGGGCAATTGTTCCCTGTGGAACCATTGCGCCGGAAAGAAACACCGATTCAGAGAGGAGGGAGGAGAACGGGAGCTAGTGCAATCCATGAGATCTACAGGATCTAAAACAGGCCAAGAAGGGAATATGTCTGGGGTTTTTTGGAGGGGGGGGGAGAAGGACACACAAAGGGGCAGGGGAGCGGGAAGAATTTTGAAGCCAGAGCATTTAAAAAGGAAAAATTAAGAGATAAAAAAGCCCCTTTTTTTGGCATGCAGAGATTGGCTCCAAAAACCTAACAACACACAAGGAGAAATTGGGATTGTGGGGCACAAATTGGGATTGAAGATTTGGGGGTGGAGGTGGGCATCTTCAGAAATTCAGTCTTAAGGCACAAAGGGAGACCTTCCAAGCTTTAAACCCATCACTCCATCAGCAAACCCAGATTGGATCCATACATTTCACAAAGCTGCGATAGTTAAACCAGGATGGGCTGGACTCAAAACACGTCAGCTTGCTGGATGAAATTGACGGCCGGTGTGGCAAGCACCGAAGTAAGCAAGCCAGGTGGGTTTTGTGACCCGCCAGCAGCCCGTGCAGCTGGTAGCGGATCCCGTCCGAGACGAGGCCTGTGCAGCTTAATTAACAGCTGGGTTTTTTTTTTTCAAGAAAAGACTGCTTTTAAGATTTGTTTGTGTGCGACTACTACTAAGCCAGTTTATTAGTAGTTGTTAATCAATTAAATATAGGTTTGAATAAACTGCGCCTGTGCTACGTTTTCTCTGGTCCGTAGCTGGGGCAGAACAGTGGGCTGCGTCTTCACACAATACCCTTAACCCAGGTTACTATTTAACGGTCAGCCTTTAATAGAGGATGGTACAATCCAACTGGTGGGGGACGAGACTTATCTCCAATGTTTTCCCGCTTCGGGTTTAAAAGAAAAATAATGCAACTAAGGTAGTCCTCGACTTACAACAGTTCATTTAGTGACCGTTCAAAGTTACAACGGCACTGAAGTGTCTTGTGTCTATTTCCCCCCACCCTCCACATTTACGACCTTTGTAGCATCCCCATGACGTGATCAAAATTCAGATGCTTGGCAACTGGTTCATACTTATGACGGTTGAAGTGTCCAAAGGTCACGTGATCCCCTTTTGCGACCTTCTGACAAGCAGAGCCAATGGGGAAGCCAGATTCACTTAACGACCGTGTTACTGACTTAACAACTGCAACGATTCACTTAACAGCTGTGGCCAATTACTTAGCAAACGTCTCCCTTAACAACAGAAATTTTGGGCTCAATCGTGGTCACAAGTCAAGGACTAGCTGTATACCATCTGCTTTCAGGGAATTTGCTTTCCTTTGTTAGAGCATCAATGAAAAATGTAATTTCTCCCATTTTACCAGACCAGCTAAAAACTTGGAAGCCAGATTTCCCAGGCTTAAGGCTCTGGCAAAGTTTTGCAAACTAGGGAGAAGAGATTCTCTCTCACCTCGACTGTTGCCCAGGGCTGTAAACGGCATTTTAAACTGGGCCCTGTTCTAATTTTCTTAATGACCTCCTTTGCGGTTTCCTAGTTTTGCATTCTGTTGGATTTTATCACTGAGTTTTATTAGACACTGCCAGAGCGCTTGGGCTATTGGGCAGCTTAAAAATAAAAGAATAAAAAGAAAAGGATGTTAAACTACAAGGAGAAATATAAACAATTTCTTTTTTAAAAAAAATCTAAACTTAGTAGCTGCCTTGGCTTGAGATATCGTGCCAACTCAACCGCTGTGGTTTATGAACCGTGGTTTACGGCTCGGCACATGGATAACAACAAACCAGTGTTTTTCAACCTTGGCAAAATTGTGTGCCAAGGTTGAAGAACACAGAGTAAGCCATGATTTAAGCCCGGGCATACATCTAAACCTTTGCATTTTGAAGAGATCCTCCCCAAAAGAATGAGCCACTCCGGATAAACCAGGGAGCAACCGTGGTTTGCCTTTTTCCAAAAAGAAACAATTAGCCATGTATGTATGTATGCAGTATGTGAGTTTGGCCGATTTTTTTCATATGCTTCCCTTTTAATTTTATTTCGAATGGCTTCTTACCTGTGACCTTATTTTCAATGCTGGGCCTAGTTTTAAGCCCATGTGGTTGAGTAAATGCTCTTCTGTCAAGAGTGGTAGCGTCTCGCCATCGATCGCCTGTTCCCGGAAGACCTGTCGAGAAGCAAGATGGGGCTGCAATTTTGCTAGAAATGGACAAACACAATTTTTTTTCTCTCCCAAACATGCCACTGTTCTAATGTATTGAGTCCAGAGAGATGCAATGGTGAGATGGAATTGCATATAAATCAGTGTTAAATCACTTAAAGATGATGGCTGGACTCCAACTCCCAGAATTCCCCAGCCAGCAGGTGTAAAGATGGGTGGACTCCAACTCCCAGAATTCTCCAGCCAGCAGGTGTAAAGATGGGTGGACTCCAACTCCCAGAATTCCCCAGGCAGCAGGTGTAAAGATGGGTAGACTTTGACTCCCAGAATTCCCCAGCTAGCAGGCTTTAAGAGGGTGGAGTTCAACTCCCAGGACTCCCCAGCCAGCACCATTTAAGATGGGTGGACTCCAACTCCCAGAATTCCCCAGCCAGCAGGATTCAAGATGGCTGGACTTTGACTCCCAGAATTCCCCAGCCAGCACCATTTAAGATGGGTAGACTCCCAGAATTCCCCAGCCAGCACCATTTAAGATGGGTGGACTCCAACCCCCAGAATTCCCCAGCCAGCACCATTTAAGATGGGTGGACTCCCAGAATTCCCCAGCCAGCACCATTTAAGGTGGATGGACTCCAACTCCCAGAATTCCCCAGCCAGCACCATTTAAAGTGGGTGGACTCCAATTCCCAGAATTCCCCAGCCAGCAGGCTTCAAGATGGGTGGACTTCGACTCCCAGGACTCCCCAGCCACCAGGCTTCAAGATGGGTAGACTCCAACTCCCAGAATTCCCCAGCCAGTATGCTGGTTGGGGAATTCTGGGAATTGAAGCCCACACATCTTAAATTGGCGGAGGTTGGGAAACCTTCCTTTACAGGTATCTCGAGTTTTTCAAATGCCACTCAATCAAATACTATTTATACATATACTAGCAATGTTATATTTTGGGTTCTATTGCCTAATCTTCTCATTGATCTACTTTAACCGTAACATATTTAAAACGTTGTTGTTTTTTTTAAACGGTGAGTGCTCTTCAGGTGGAAGAGGTAGGTTTCACCTTTTTAAAAGAAATGTCTACCAAGGGGGAAAAACCCTGCCAAGGGATGTTTCTAACCCTCCGAGAGAGACGCTTCCTGGGCTGCTTGTTTTCCATTTGCAAGGAGAAGAAGCAAAAACGTTGAACGGAAGCATTCCTCAAACAAGGGGAGTGGGGAGCCGATTTGCCAGATATTATTATTTTTTAAAAAAAGGGAAAGAAAAAATATTTCCAAGGCAGATCTTTTCTCCTTCCGAGCAACGCTTCTACACAACTTCTCCTTGCTTTATAACTTTCCAAGGCTCTTTAGAATGAAATTTGTCTTCCTTGTGCAGAAACGCCCAGGGACCTCCCCCTTTCCCGCAGACCCCCAGAGGATGAAAGGTGGAAGGGCGAGACAGCTGTCTTGAATGCAGAAACTCTCCCCGCCCCTCTCTTCTTCCCAGCGCAAAACCCTCCACTGCAATTTTATTTCGCATTTCGCCAGCCAACTGAGGAGGTCACTCCGTGCCAGACCTCCCCACCAGCTGCGGTTTCCGGGTGCGGAAACATTAAAAGCAGACCTTTCTCCCGGCCTTCCTTGCACCGTTTAAAAAAAAAAAATAAACCCCAAATAAGAAAATGCAAAGCTTGATAGGGGGGTATATATATAAAAAAGTCTTAAATCCTTTTTTAACTTCCTCGCCAACGGATGAAACGTGCACGCCGACGTCTCTCTCAATCTTCCTGCAGAGGCACCCAGGTTTGATGGGTGCTTGTGGGCCACGATCGATGGCTTTTTCGCCCTCCAAAAGGACAGTGTTTTTATTTCCCTGAGCCCCACAGATTTGGGCAGCAGAGGGACCACAGCCAGGAGGCACGTTCTCCCCCCCCTGCCCCCCCCCGGCAACAACCCTCAATTTGCACAGCCTGGCCATTTTGCACGAGCAAAACACTGGGTTGAAATGGCGAATTCTCTGTGTTAACTTGTGCTGAATGCCCGCACCGGTAAGTGGCGGCCTCCGGGTGGACCTGCCCACCTGCCCCGGCGTTATGCCGTCCTATTTAGCCACGTTTTCTAAGCTGCACACACGCGTGCAAGCTCCGTGCGCGACCAAAGCCCATGTGCGGAAGGCCAGGCACATGTGCGGAAGGCGTGCGGAAGAGAGAAGCAAGCGTGCAGGCGCGCTCACGTTTTCGGTGGGCGGAGAACCGGCGGTAAAATTATGTGAAACCCACCTGACGCCAGGGGTGTTATTCTGGGGTAAATACCCCCAAGAGGTTTGTGCCAAAAGGATTAGAATTCTGAGCTTGCAGACTTGGGCAATGAGATTTTCTTTGGGGAAAAACAAAAGGAAACGCAGACCGTCCGGAATCTAATTTCTTTGGTTGACTGGATTTGAATGAACGTAATAAGGATTAAGGCTCCTTTGGAAACTCTGGAGCAACTTTCTCACCGAGTTCTGAAAACTTGGGATGTTAAATGAGAATATTTGTATAATCTTAACACGGCCTGCAGCTAGTTCAGCGAAGGAAGGACTGGAGTGAGAAGAAATAGAAACAGGCAAAAAAAAAAAAATTCCCCTCATCGGGTAACATAAAATATGCTAAATATGCTGATTTCCACTGTTTTATAAGCAGTAATTTGCAATTCAAAAGCAGGCTGCCCGTTTTTCTGAGAGCCTGGCCAACCTTACAGGGATGTTAGGAAGGCCACGTGGAAAACAAGCAATGGTAAATTGTTCTCTACGTTTCAGGTAGTCTTATAATTGACTTATAATCATTTGCTTAGTCATCAACATCATCATCTTCTTTTCATGACCCCATAATCCCTTGCGGGGTGGAGTCTGGGCAACTGAATGGAGCAAGCAGAGTGTTTTAATGGCCCGATGCCCTTCCCTGTCGCCAATGAGGAGTTTTGTTCAGCAGATATATTCTCAGTGTGCCCCGAGAGAGACATGTCTGCCTCTACCTAGGATCGAACTCACAGCCTCCCGATTGTGAGGCAAGAGCTCTTAATCATTTGCTTAGCGACTGTTCAACTTAGGACCGTTTCTCTCACTTACGACCGTTGCAGGATCCCTATGGACCCCACGCGATCAAAATTCAGACTCTTGGCAACAAGATGGCGGCGCCTATGGCAGCGCCGAGCCAGTTCGGGGGCGTGGCCAGCCGGCCATCGCTGCCGGTTTGGCGAGCGGGGGAGGGGGGAATTCCCACTACCGGTTCTATAGAAACCGGCCAGGAACCCACCTCCGATGTAGCTGGGGGTTGGACTAGAAGACCTCCGAGGTCCCTTCCAACTCTGTTATTCTTAACACTTAGGAAAAGAAAAAAGAAAAAGCGGGAAATAAAACTGCTGGTAGAGAATTGAATTCCCATCTCAACTGGGGAGCCTTTTTTAAAAAAAAAAAGAAAAAAAAGAAAAAAAAAAAGAAAAAAAAAAGAAAAAAAAGAAAAAAAAGAAAAAAAAGCAAGGGAAGAGAAATAAATATCTCTTCTGATCCTTGGCATTATGCCCCTTCTTTCCCTACGGACGGAAGAATCCAGATGTTTCCCGACTCCGTTCCCCTCCACAGCTGGAGTTCTCCAAAGGGCAATTTATAAGCCACAATGTGCTAACTCGGAAGCCAAGTTAACAAGCCTTTTATCTTCCAGTTGGCAGCCTCACTTTTCCCACCCACTCACCCGGGGAGTGATGGATGGGTTTTGGTGGCGTTCCTGTCCCTCCCCTGTCTGCTCCGTCTCTCCGGGAGGAAGAAAAAAAAATGGACGCTCATCAGCACTGCTTTCCTGCAATTATTAGGCAAGCTAAGCCAACATGGGGTTTGATCCTCGCTCCGCGTCTGGAAATATTATTTTTCCAATTTTTTTTTAAAAAAAATTCTGCCAAGCTCTATAACCAAATCAGGGAACTCCATCCTGGTTTAAAAGCCTATGGATGAACCGTTTTTAGGGTAGGTGGCTTCAGGGTAAAATTCCACACACACCCCCGGGACCTTTTAAATTTATTTTAAATTTGTTTTTTTATCTAGGTCTCTTTTCATGTACGGCTGTACGGCTTTTAATCTTTTTTTGTTGTTGTTGACTCTGTAAACCGCTTAGAGAGGGGTGTAAAACATCGTGAAGTGGTATATAAATCTAAGTGCTATTGCTATCTTAAACCGCCCATGAAGTGGGCAGGGTATAATTTGGATAAATAAAATAAGATGGTGAAGAGAGTGTCTTTTTAAGGTAGAATAACCAAGTTTCTAGCCCCTGTGATTAAAAATTGGATAAATAAGTTCAAGAGTGTGTCTTTTTAAGGGAGTAACCAAGTTTCTAGCCCCTGTGATTAAAAATTGGATAAATAAAATAAGAGGCTCAAGAGTGTCTTTTTAAGGTAGAATAACCAAGTTTCTAGCCCCTGTGATTTGAAATTGGATAAATAAGAGGCTCAAGAGTGTCTTTTTAAGGGAGTAACCAAGTTTCTAGCCCCTGTGATTAAAAATTGGATAAATAAAGAGGTTCAAGAGAGTGTCTTTTTAAGGGAGTAACCAAGTTTCTAGCCCCTGTGATTTAGAATTGGATAGATAAGAGGCTCAAGAGAGTGTCTTTTTAAGGGAGTAACCAAGTTTCTAGCCCCTGTGATTAAAAAAATGAGTGCAATGCCTGACAAAACCTCAGAAGCTTTGGATTCAGGTGTCTGAAATGACATAGGAACTCCTGCTGGAGCAGAGGGTTGGACTAGAAGACCTCCAAGGTCCCTTCCCAGGTCTCTTATTCTGATTGGTTGATTGACTGGATCTGATTTCAAAGTGCTCCAGGAGACATTCTGGATCCCAGAGAAAGACTTAGTGCGTAATTCACACAGCTAATGAAAATGACTAGTGTGGTAAGGATGTGGTGGCCACCCAGAAACTGCTCAACGGGGGTCAGAAGAGTAAGGCTTGGGGCTAATTGGGCACTCCCCTAGCCTATTTAAGGGATGAGGATGACAGCAAAACCTTTGCAGGAAACAACATTCGTTCATTCATGTGCCTTCATGTTTTGAAAACGTCTGCTCAGCTCTTGTTATCTGTTTTGGTATTCTTCCTGCGGACTGCTTCTAGGCATTCTGCCAACCCTTGTAAGCCTCTTGATATATCCAGGACTATTTGCTTAGACTTAATTTATGAATTCGTGGACTTCTGCTAGCTGTTAATGCCCTTTAATTAACAGCTGGTTTTTCAAGAAAAGACTGCTTTAACTTGTGTTTGTGTATGTCAACTACTAAGCAAGCTTATTAGTAGTCGTTCATTGAGTAAACAAAGCTTTGGACCAACTTAGTGTGTGCCGCGTTCTTGGTGGTCCGTAGCTGGGGCAGAACAGAAAGGTCATAAGCTGGGGCAAAGCTCACTTAACAACTGTCTCGTTTAGCAATGGAAAGTTGGGGGTTCAATTGTGGTCATAAGTCAAAGACTACCTGTATGGATTAAATAGAGACCTCTGTATGTACAAGACTTGGACTAAAAAAACAAGCTAAACACGCAGCTATAAACAAACAAGACTTTGGGAATTTTGACTTCTGAAACTGGCCCTCTGTTGTACATTGTATATGTGCAAGGGTGTGTGTGTGTGTGTGTGTGTGTGTGTGTGTGTGTGTGTGTGTGTGTGTGTGTGTGTGTTGTGTGTTGTGTTGTGTTGAATATGTTGCCATTTCTGCAATATTAAGGGACCCGGTGGCAACATACCTGACTGTATTCAGCACAACCAGAGAGGCAGCTCACAAAACTTAACAACTTAACACTTAACAACTTGGCGAGAAAGGTCGTAAACTGAGGCAAAACTCACTTAACTGTCTCTGCTTAGCAATGGACATTTGGGGTCCATTGGGGTTTTAAGTCGAGGACTACCGTACCTGTATGGATCAAATGGAGACCCCTGTGTACGTACAAGGCTTGGATGCGGAAAAGCAGGTTAAACATGCAGCCGTTAAATAAACGACTTTGGGAGTTTTGATTCCTGAAACGGACCCTCTGTTGCACATGGGTCTACGCGCAAGGGGGAAGCGTTGTCTCGAGTGTGTTGCCGTTTCTGCAGTGTTAGGAAACCCGGTGGCAACATACCTGGCTGTATTCAGCGCAACCGGAGAGGCAGCTCACAAAACTGCAAACGTCATCTACGGTCCATTTGCTGACGTCTTGCAACGCGGCGGTGGCCGGGTTCTCTTCTCCGTCCAGAAAGAGACCCCCCATGGTGCCTGGAAGGAGCAAAAAGGGGAGGGGGTTTGCAGAGACAGGGGGAACACAGGGGTGAGCAGAGGCGAGAAGGAAAAGAGGAAACATAAATCACCAAAGCTTTCCTCTTCCTCCCCACCCCCACCCCAGCGGACAAGCCTGCTCTCTCCGTTCCCTCCAGCCACACATCCATCTTTAATGAACTGTCAATTAAAATAGCAGGCAAGGTCAATTTGGAGGCGAACTCCTCCAGGGGGGGTTTCCTAGCCTGGGGGTGGGGAAGGCAGGAGGAAAGCCTTCGAGGGAGGGGGTGGGGGATGGGGGGGTCAAAGGCACTAATGATTTCAGCATGTTCGTGTGCTTTTCAGGCGGAAGGAGGGGGGCAGATCCGAGGACAAATCCAGCCACGGCTGTAAGAAATAGCAGAAGGGTCCCCACTAGCGAGGGGCGAAGGGTGGGGGGGAAACCCGGTTGCTGAGGCTGTGATGAGAGCTGCGGAAAAATTACGGGGTGGGTAAGCAAGGACCGTTGCATAAACAGAGGGATAGAATCAAGATCAAGGGAGGTACTAATACCACTCTACAAAGCCTTGGTAAGACCACCCCTAGAGTACTGCATCCAGTTTTGGTCACCACACTACAAAAAAAAAGATGTTGAGACTCTAGAAAGAGTGCAGAGAAGAGCAACCAGGATGATTAGGAGACTGGAGGCTAAAACATACGATGAACGGTTGCAGGAACTGGGCATGGCTGCCGGGCTGGCGGAAGGAAGGAAGGAAGGAAGGAAAGGAAGGAAGGAAGGAAGGAAGGAAGGAAGGAAGGAAGGAAGGAAGGAAGGGAAGGAGGAAGGAAGGAAGGAAGGAAGGAAGGAAGGAAGGAAAGGAAGGAAGGTCTTAGGAGATATCGTGACATTGGTCTCAGAGAAGACCAATAGCTCAACTGTTGTGTACCTACCAATGGGCTAACTTTGCACAATATGTATTTCTTTATTCCTGAATTAACCTACATTCTAGCCGGTCTCTGCTTGGAGGGAGAAAGGAAAATAAAAGCAGCAGAAGACGATGGAACCAGGCAGCCACGTAGGTAAAATGTTTTGAGGACATTCAGACGGGCCGGAAGTGATCCCACATTGGGGAATGACTTGATTTTTAAGACCTGTCGCTTCCAGAACACAGAACATTTCAACTCAAGATATTTGGTGCACCTCTGGAGGACAAATGAGTTGGGGAGGACGGGCGAGGGGAGAGAAAATCCCTAAAGTGGCATCTGAAGTGAGGCTGGGTCGCCGATCCAGGCAGCATGATGGTTGGAAGGGAGAACACCTAGCGATTGTCCAGGCATAGGAGAGACTCACGTCTACATGATCTTTTAGGTTCCTGTCCAAACCTCCAGACGAGTGGCCCCTGAGCATCATTGGCGGGTTAGAGGGGTGTGTGTGTCGTTTGTCCACTCCACAATGGAGATGGAAATTCCAAACCAAAGACAGCCAACAAAATTCTGTCCAGAGGCTAAATTCGCTCCAATTTACCCACAGAGAATTTTACTTAATAATAAAAAAAAAATTAAAAATCCGCAGATCCTTCCAAATGCTTTTTATAAAATGCTTTTAAAAAAATAAATAAAAATAACCAAGTATTTTTCCGCCCAGCCGCCTCTGCCAACATACTTCCCCCGTGCCCCACCTGGAATAAAACTATCCGAGCTAAAGGATGGCGAAGAAAAAAAAGAAATTCAGAAGCATTTTATTGGCGGTTTCCTTCCGGCCGGAGATGGGAGAGAAGTGAACGTGTGTGTGTGTGTGTGTGTGTGTGTGTGTGTGTGTGTGTGTGTGTGTGTGTGTGTGTGCTTGTGCATGTGTGACATTTGCCAAAGGAGCCAGCAGCAGCCAAATCATTCTGACGACAAACAAGAATGGACGCAGCAGCACCCAACGAAAGAGAGAAACAAACTTGCCTGCAAAATAAATACTGGGGGTGGGATTCAAAAATTTTAGCAACCGGTTCTCTGTCCGGTTGCTGGGTGGGCGTGGCCATGGTGGGCGTGGCCTATTTGGCATCCTGCACCACGGCAGGTTCCGGAGGTTTTCCTCAATTTGGCCCAGTCTTCGCCCCACGACTGCTAGATTCCACTTGGGAATTCTTCACATTTTGCCCTTCCCCCCCAAAAAAAAGAAGGTGTGTTCTCCCCCCCATCCGAGAATGCCACCTGTCCCCCCCTCACTCACCTGCATGGAAATACGGACTCATCGTATACGGGAAACTGAACGGCAGCGGCTGGGGTGGCGGGAGGGAAGTCGTGGGGAGTAACTTGGCCTCCGACTTGCCAATGGTCGGACCCAGGAGATAGCTAGGTAACTCGGCATTGGAGGAACTACAGGGTGGGTTCTGCCCCGCCGGCACCTCGCCCAGTTCTTTGGCGCCCTCGCCAATCTTTGCCGCCTCTTTGCACTCCTTAACCTCGCAAGGCCCACCGCTGTTCTCGGGCTTCAGAGCGTCCGGTTTCTCGTCGTTCGCTTCGGCGTCGCTATCCGAGTCCTTCATTTCCTCGTTGTTGCTGTCCGGCGGACGGCTATCCAACAAGTCTTTGGATTCGCTCTGGCCCAGCGCCTCGGAGCGAGAGTGCGCGGCCTTCCGGGTGCCCCTCCGCGTGCCCTGCTCCTTGGGAGGGGTGGTGGAGACGGCCGGGACCCCTTGGGGGTTGAGCGATAGCAGCGGGGCGTTGTTATGCCGGAGGACTAGCATGGCGTTCCTCCGGGAGAGCTCGTCCCGAAGCGGGTGTCCTTCCGGGATGTCGTGGAGACTCCGCAAAGCGGGGTGGTCTGGGGGCAGACCCGGGTGCAAACTCATGGGGTCGGTCGCCAGGAGCCGCTGGCGGTGCAGGTTCTCCAGTTCTTTCTGCCGGATAATTTCCGCTGACATCTCCAGCCTACGCGGGTAGAAAATGGGGTTTGGGAGAGACCATTTGCAATTGAAATCCCACTGCTGCCACCAGTAGCCCTTACAACTTATTCATTTAGTGACCGTTCGAAGTTACAAATGGCGCCAAAATCAGTGCCTCAGGACCATTTTTCACACTTAGCACCATGGCAGCATCCTCATGGTCACGTGTTCGAAATTCAGACGCTTGGCAACCGACTCATATTTATGACGGTCGCAGTGTCCCGGGGTCACGCGATCCCCTTTTTTGCGACCTTCTGGCAAGCAAAATCAACGGGGAAGCCAGATTCACTTAACAACCGCCGTGATTAACTTAACAACTGCACGGATTCACTTAACAACCGTGGCAAGGAAGGTCATAAAATGGGGAAAACTCACTTGGTTAGCAACAGAAATTTTGGGTTTCGATTGTGGCTGTTAAATCGAGGACTGCCAGTATATCGTTTCTGTCTCTGATTCAGATCCCTGCCTCTAAAATGGGATCTAGTCAGCTGCCTCAGTGGGTGGTTGTGAGGGATGCATTTTTAAAGAAAAGCTAAAGCAATCAAAAAGGTCTATTTGAGGGGTCCCCAAACTTGGCAACTTTAAGACTTGTGGACTTCAACTCCCAGAATTCTCCAGCCAGCATAGCTGGCTGGAGAATTCTGGGAGTTGAAGTCCACAAGTCTTAAAGTTGCCAAGTTTGAAGACCTCTGCTCTATTTAGATCTGGCAAACCTGTCACATTGGAGACCCTGTTGAAGATTAAAGATATCTGGAAGGGTGAGCGATTTCCCCCCCCCCTTCAAACATCAGGCAACATAGTGAAGTAATCCTCGCCTTAATTGAAAAAAAAGAGACCACAAGGAAATCACAGAGTGAAGAAGGAAAGGAAAATTAGCCCCCCAAAACGAATGGCAATGGGAAATTATTCCATACAAAAAAAGACTTTCACGAAGTGGTCAAGCTCAACTTTACTTTTAATTCTTCCTTCGGCCCCTCCCGGTCAGCGAGGGGGGGGGGCGAAGCAGAACCCGGCGTGGGAGGCACAGAGGGCCCTGCCAGGCCCAACCAGTTAAATCCACATCTCCCATTTCTCATGTTCTTCAACGCAAGGCCGGCTGCCCAGAAAAATCCGGGATAAAAAGAACGCCCCATCGCCCTGCCAAATCTACCCGGTAACTGCTGGCCGTCCAGGGACGAACGCGGGGACTGGAGGGCAGGAGAGCCCAGGTGCCAAGCCCTGAATATATTTTGACTTGTGTTGCCAGCTCTCACCTGGCGAGGTTCTGTTTCCTGAGCATCTCTTGCTGGCGGGCAAAGATCTCGGCTTGGGCTGGCTGGAGGAAACCGTAACCTTGAAAAGGGAAGAGAAGCAACGTGAACGGGCAGAGAGAAAAAACACGGGGCTGTGCTTTGCCAGCTCGAGGTTCAATTCCCTCCATGCTCCGGCTAGAGATGGAACAACGCGGTCCGACCCCGGAAATTGAGGCTGAGTGAGTGGGTGGGTGTGGGAGAGAGAGAGAAGGTGGTTGCAGGCTCAGGAAGAAAGGAGAGATGCATCAACCAGGGGGAAATTGCAGCAGGAGGGAGGAAGAGATGTAGACACACACAAAAAAGAGGAAAACAGAAAGAAGGGAAAAGGAGGTGGACAAAAAGAAGGGAGGGAGGGTTGGAGGTTGGAAGGAAGGACTGAAAGAGAAAGGAAGAAGAGAGAAAGAAAGGAGAAGAAAGGAAGGGAGGGAAGGAGGGAGAAGAGAGACAAGGGAGGGAAGGAGGACTGAAAGACAAAGGAAGAAACGAGGGAGGGAGGAAGGATACTGAAAAAGGAAGA
The DNA here is from genome assembly GCA_023053685.1 of Diadophis punctatus similis. NCBI lineage: Eukaryota > Metazoa > Chordata > Lepidosauria > Squamata > Dipsadidae > Diadophis > Diadophis punctatus. Next base: position 19,970,191 of record JALIGW010000011.1, on the reverse strand, counting down.
AGAGAGACAAGGGAGGGAGGGAGAGTGGGTGGGAGGGAAGGAAGAGAGGAAGGAAGGAAGAAGAAGAGAGACAAGGGAGGGAGAGTGGGAGGGAGGGAGAGTGGGAGGGAGGGAAGGAAGAAAGGAAGGAGACAAGGGAGGGAGGGAGAGTGGGTGGGAGGGAAGGAAGGAAGGAAGGAGGGAGGGAGGAAGGAAGAAGAGAGACAAGGGAGGGAGGGAGAGAGGGAAGGAAGGAGGGAGGGAGAGAGGGAAGGAAGGAGGGAGGGAGAGAGGGAAGGAAGGAAGGAGGGAGGGAGGGAGGAAGAAGAGAGACAAGGGAGGGAGGGAGAGTGGGAGGGAGGGAGAGAGGGAAGGAGGGAGGGAAGAAGAAAGGAAGGAAGGAAGGAGACAAGGGAGGGAGGGAGAGTGGGTGGTGGGAGGGAGGGAAAGAAGGAAGGAAGGAGGGAGGGAGGAAGAAGAGAGACAAGGGAGGGAGGGAAGGAAGGCAGGAAGGAAGACACCAGGGGAAAAAAGAGAAAGAAAAATGAAGGACATAGAATGAGAATTAGCAAACTCATTCATTAATTAATTAATGGACTGCATTAACGAGAGGGGGAAGGAGCAGACTTACACAGAGAGAAGAAATTAATAAAAGCAGCAACCGAGCGAAGGAAGAGGAAAAAAAAACCCCATTCTCAGGTTCCCTTATCCCTCCATCCCCCCCCACCCCATCCACTCCTTCCTGCGTATCCCCCCCCCTCAAACGGCCTTAGGGGGTGGGAAAAAAACAAAATCAAAAATAAAGGAACCCCTTCCTCCTTCCTCCCAGTTTAAAGCCCCCGCCCACCCCCCACCAAGGCCCTTTCACAGCATAAGGGGTGGGGGGGGGTCCCCCTCTTACCTGGCGTCTGGCACAAAGCCGAGGGCACCCCCAGAAAAGGGGGCCTCAAGTGAGGCCCTAAAGCGATGTGGGGAGCATTCTGGGGCGACAGGAGAGGTGGAGGGTGGGACATCTCCCTACAGGAGAAGAAACACGAAAAGAGAACGTTAAAACTCGCCTGGGGGGAAGAAAGGAGAAAATTGAAAATTTATCAACCTCAGAATTGCAGCAGCGTCTCTTTTTCCTTCGCTCGAACACACCAAGAAAACAAAGCAAAAATATTTTCCCAGTTGGGGGCCCACAACTGGCTTTCCCACAACTTCCCAATTCCCCGCTTTCAAAACGACCCAAATTTACTTTCCGAGCTCCATCATTAAAAAGAAACGCAATTTTATTCCACCGTGTCTGGATTAAATGGGTAAGAACCGAGGGGCCCTAACCAAGGATACCCCAAAAGGGGCACGCAGCCCTGGGGGGGTCTGCTATCATGCATTTTTGGCACAGACCAGAGGTGGGCGCCACTTACCTTCCTTACCGGTTCGCATCGCGTTGTAAGAGTGTGTTTTGCGCGCGCGAGCTCGCTTCGCTTGCACACGGGGCTACGTCATGTCGGGGAAAATGACCCTCTGCGCATGTGCAGAAGCCTTTGCGCATACACAAAGGGTTCTTTGTCAACCGCTTTCAAGTAGCGGCGAGCGGAGGACCAGTTCAGGGGTGTGGCCAGCCGGCCATCGCTGCCGGTTCGGCGAGCGGGGGCAAATTTCCGCCACTGGTTCAGGCGAACCAGTCTGAACCGGCATCAACCCACCACTGGCACAGACCCAGCGGCGTGTTCGCTGCTAGTTAGTGAGGGGTGTTCTCTCTGCCGGGGATGATGGGACAAACGTTCCCCTAAATTACGACACCACACTTTCCATTCTAACAAAAACCAATCCTGATTCTACAAACCGGCGGATGCTAAGTAGCAATAGCACTTAGACTTATATACCGCTTTACGGTGCTTCACAGCCCTCTCTAAGCGGTTTACAGAGTCAGCATATATTGCCCCCAACAATCTGGGTCCTCGTTTTACCGACCTCGGAAGGATGGAAGGCTGAGTCAACCTTGAGCCAGTCGGTCAGGGTCGAACTCCTGGCAGTCAGCAGAGTCAGACTGCAATACCGCATTCTAACCAGAGGGAGGGAGGGAGAAAGGAAGGAAGGAAGATAGCAATAGCCCTTAGACTTATATACTGCTTTACAGTGCTTTACAGCCCTCTCTAAGCGGTTTACAGAGTCAGCTTCTTGCCCCCAACAATCTGGGTCTTCGACGGATGCCCACAGCTAGCAGGGTGCTTTTGACGAGCTCACAGGGCGGCAAGTCAGCGCAAGACCACAAACACACCCAAACGTTTGTCCGCACGCAACGCTTCTGAGAATTGCAAAAGGGATATATACACGCCACTGTTGGAAAGAGCCTCCGTCTCCAGCCAGGAAATCTGCAAACGTGGATTAAACCATCCCGCTTGCGAGACCCCAACCCTTCCCCCCCTCTCGACCCATCTGTCTTCCCCTCCAGTCTGCCTCTGCCCCCCCTCCTCCTTCCCCTCTTTTCCCGCCCTCCTTCCTTCCTTCTAAACTAATTGCACGGCTCCTGGTGTGTCTGGAGGACAGCCACGGGGCCGGGCAGGGGCTGGATCGATCGGTGGCTGTTGAAATGTTAATGCTAATCGCATAACTGTTCCGCCAGAGCCTCGCACTTGGCTGGCAGCGCCAATTAATCTCAGGTAACGCAGCGCATGACCTTCGGGGGCGCTTAAGCGCTGGGCGCCGCAGCCGAGCGATGCTGATGTAATTACAGCACGGAAGGGTGTAATCACCGGCCCTAATCCCTCTAGCCTCGCAATTAGCCCAGCCGACGACGACGACGGGGGTCTGCCAAGCCCACTCCGGACAGACAGCTGAGCCGATGAATAACGGACCATTAAAGCTGGGAGGGGGGACAGGGGGTCCAGGGGAGGAGCCGGTCCTGATCGTAATTAGCTGTAATCATTACTAGGGAGGAGAGAGAGGGGGGGGGAGACTTGCTACCTGCTGAGTAAGGACCAATTTGGGAAATCAAGTGGCGTTTAACCGCTCTGCCCCGCTCTGCCCATTAAGCAGACCCAATGTCCCTTGGCTGACCTCCTGCGCCGGCGAGGAAGGGGTGGGTGGGTGGAAGGGACCGCACAGAAATTCGCAGAGGGACATCAAAGGGGAGAAGGTTTGGTTAGCCCCCCCACCCCACCCCTGTCTTTCTCTGGCTCCGTCCCAATTTCCACCCCTCGGCGTCTTCCCACCAATGATTGTCTTCTGGGATGACCATGTAACTCAGGTTAACCTCATTTTCTGCATCCTGACTGGCTCGAGGTTGACTCGGACTTCCGTCCTTCCGAGGTCGGTAAAATGAAGAGCCGGACTGTTGGGGGGGGTCAAGAGGCTGACATTTGTAAACTGCTTAGAGAAGGCTGTGAAGCGGTATATAAGTCTAAGGGCTATTGAGATGGATGGATGGATGGGCAGACATAGATAGATAGATAGATGATAGACAGACAGATGATAGATAGATAGATAGATGATAGACAGATGATAGATAGATAGATAGATAGATAGATAGATAGATAGATAGATAGATAGATAGATAGATAAACAGATGATAGATAGATGATTGATAGACAGACAGACAGACAGACAGACAGACAGACAGATGATAGCTAGGTAAGTAGGTAGGTAGGTAGGTAGGACAGATAGAGGTAGGGAGGGAGCGATGGATAGATAGATTGATTTTGGACTCAATTATGGTCATTAAATCAAGGAGTACCTGCATTTACGACCGCAACTGGCACAGAGGCCCTTCTCAAATACATTAGATTAGATTAGATTAACTGGCACAGAGACCCTTCTCAAATACATTAGATTAGAGTTGGAAGGGACCTTGTAGGACATCTAGTCCAACCCACCACCCAAACAGGAGACCTACACCATTCCTGACAGATGGCAGTCCAGTCTCTTCTTAAAAACCTCCAGTGATGAAACTCCCACAATTTCTGAAGGCAACTTCTGTTCCATTGGTTGATTGCTCCCACCGTCAGGAAATTTCTCCTTATTTCCAGGTTGAATCTCTCCTTGATCAGTTTCCATCCATTATTCCTTGTCTGGCCTTTGGGTGCTTTGGAGAATAGCTTGACCCCTTCCTCTCTGTGGCAGCCCCTCAAATATCGGAACCCTGCTATCCTGTCTCCCCTGGTCCTTCTCTTCACTAGACTAGCCATGCCCAGTTCCTGCAACCGTTCATCGTATGTTTTATCCTCCAGTCCCCTCATCCTCCTGGTGGGATCACCAAAACCCAAAATCTGCCAAGGAAATGACAGAAACAGAGATCCTTGAGGATTGGAAACCTTTTTTTAAAAGTTTCTGGAATATGGGTCATTTCTCTCCCCCCCCCCCCGCTCCCCCAAGCAAGGATTTCCCTCCCAGGGAGAGGCAGGAAAAACGGGTTAATTCGGACTTGGCAAAGGGCTCTCTTGTGAATCCAGTGTCACCCAGGCCAATCTGCTTACGGGCAGCTGAGCTGGCAGGAGCCGCTGACGTTACTCGGCAAGGATTAAGCGGGGTGGGGTGGGGGGGCAAGATTTACGGTCACACTGCAGGTATTAATCTGATTTTCCTTGCAGGGGGAGGGGAGTCACACACCCCATAACTCTACGGCCACCAACTATAGTGAAACAGATGGGATCCGGCCACGAGTTCTAATCCTGCCCTTCCTTGCAGCCAGATGCCCTGGGAGCCAATGCAAGATGAGCCTTCAAAAATATATATATTTTTTAAAAAATCAACTTTTAAAAAGGAAAGGGGATCGATACGGGTTTCCATAACGGGCGCTTGGCTTTGCGTGTTTGCACCGCGAGTAAATACTTTCTCTCCCACCCCCTTCCCGTGTGTCCCCCCGCCCCCAAAACCTGCCTGCAAAGATATTAGAGGATCATAACTCCGCGCGTGGCTAAGTTTGATATGTCCTTTAAGAGGAGACAAATGGTTCGCTAAGCTTTAAAAGTATTGGCTTTTCTTTAACAATAAGCACTAATGGCCTTCAAATAATCGATGTTTCTAAGTCATTAGCAGGCACACCCGTGCGCTGCTGCATTTTAACCCCCTTGTCGCTCCCACCGAACAACACAGCCCCCACCCCCACAAAGCAGGCTATCCAAGAGCAGCCCTCGGACAACAAAGTTCATGGGTCAACTACAACCCCCATAACCCCCAACCACGGCGGCAATTCTAGCCTCAAACAAGTAGAAAAGCACAGGTTGAAGACAGCTAGGCTGATATTTTCCCTTTTCTTAGAATAGAATAGAATAGAATAGAATAGAATAGAATAGAATAGAATAGAATAGAATATAGAATGGATAATAGAGAATAGAGAATAGAGAATAGAGAATAGAATAGAATAGAATAGAGCTGGAAGGGACCTTAGAGGTCTTCTAGTCCAGCCCCCTGCTCAAGCAGGAGAACCTATACCATTTCAGATAAGTGACTGTCTAGACCAGCGGTTCTCAACCTGGGGGTCGCGACCCCTTTGGGGGTCGAACGACCCTTTCGCAGGGGTCGCTTAAGACCATCGGAAAACACATATTTCCGATGGTCTTAGGAACTGAGACACCGCTCCTCTATCCGTCTCCAGGCGGGTCCACCCACATACAAATATACTCCCCCAAAAAAATCTGTACCATGGTAACTTTGAGCATGCGCAGAAGCCGAATTTCCGGCACTGTGCATGCGTCGCCATCTTGTTTTCGGCCTTTTTTTTTTGCATTTTTTTAAAAAAAATTGGCACTGCTCATGCCTGCGCGCACGAAGCGCATGCGCGGCCATGCGGCGCAGGAGGAAGCGAACCGGCAGCGAGGTAAGTTAGAACCCACCCCTGAGTGTCCTAATAAATGTTATTATTTTATGGTTGGGGGGTCACCACAACATGGGGAACTGTATTAAAGGGTCGCGGCGTTAGGAAGGTTGAGAACCACTGGTCTAGACCTCCAGTGAAGTGCCCACAACTTCTGGAGGCAGGTTGTTCCACTTGTTTATTGTTCTCACCATCAGGAAATTTCTCCTTAGTTCTAGGTTGCTTCTGTCCTTGGTTAGTTTCCACCCATTGCTTCTTGTCCTGGTGCTTTGGAAAATAAATTGACCCCTCGTCTTTGTGGCAGCCCCTCCAATACTGGAAGACTGCTATCATGTCCCCCCTAGTCCTTCTTATCACTAAACAAGACCTACCCAATTCCTGCAACCGTTCTTTATATGTTTGAGCCTCCAGGCCCCTAAACATCTTTGTGCCTCTTCTCTGCACGCTTTCCAAAGTCTCGAGACGTGTGGACTTCAACTCCCAGAATTTCCCATCCTCACCGCTGAACCCTCGAGCCAATTTTGAACCCCTTCTC
>JALIGW010000011.1:19918880-19958880 GCA_023053685.1 Diadophis punctatus similis | reverse complement strand
CTGCGCACACGGCTGTGTGTGCCTGCAAGTGTGCAGGAGAGGGAGAAATATTCCTCCGTTTCAAGAGCACAATCATTTCTCTCCACCCCCACCCCCACCCCCGGTAATAAGATAGAGGTTGCAGGAAATGGGAGAGAGAGGTGGGGAGGGAGAGGGAGGGAGGGAGGAAGAGAGAGAGAGGAAGGAAGAGGGAGAGAGAGAGGAAGGGAGAGAGAGAGGAAGGAAGAGGGAGAGGGAGAGAGAGAGGAAGGGAGAGAGAGAGGAAGGAAGAGGGAGAGAGAGAGGAAGGAAGAGGGAGAGAGAGGAAGAGGGAGAGAGAGAGGAAGGGAGAGAGAGGAAGGAAGAGGGAGAGAGAGAGGAAGGAAGAGGGAGAGGAAGGAAGAGGGAGAGAGAGAGGAAGGAAGAGGGAGAGGGAGAGAGAGAGGAAGGGAGAGAGAGAGGAAGGAAGAGGGAGAGAGAGAGGAAGGAAGAGGGAGAGAGAGAGGAAGAGGGAGAGAGAGAGGAAGGGAGAGAGAGAGGAAGGAAGAGGGAGAGGGAGAGAGAGAGGAAGGGAGAGAGAGAGGAAGGAAGAGGGAGAGAGAGAGGAAGGAAGAGGGAGAGAGAGGAAGAGGGAGAGAGAGAGGAAGGGAGAGAGAGGAAGGAAGAGGGAGAGAGAGAGGAAGGGAGAGAGAGAGAGAGGAAGGAAGGGAGAGAGAGAGGAAGGAAGAGAGAGAGAGAGAGAGGAAGGAAGAGGGAGAGAGAGAGAGGAAGAGGGAGAGGGAGAGAGGAAGAGGGAGAGAGAGGAAGGGAGAGAGAGAGGAAGGAAGAGGGAAGGAAAGAGAGAGGAAGGAAGAGAGGAAAGAAGGAAGAGAGAGGGAGGAAGGAGAGAGAGAGGAAGGAAGAGGGAGAGAGAGAGGAAGGAAGAGGGAGAGAGAGAGGAAGGAAGAGGGAGAGAGAGGAAGGAAGAGGGAGAGAGGAAGGAAGAGGGAGAGAGGAAGGAAGAGGGAGAGGGGAAGGAAGAGGGAAGGAGAGAGAGAGAGGAAGAGAGCAAGATTGTCTCACAATTGTTCTGTTTGGATCGTGTCCAATGCTTCTGGCGATTTTAAACTACGCGCCTGCTTTTTAGAGGCACCTCTCCCTCCCCCCCAAAACTCGAATCAGGCTGGATTGGGAAGATTCGAATTGATCCGAATGCACAAAATAAATGGGATTGATTTCTCACAATCGATTCAAGAGCGGAATCCGGTTGGGTTCACCTACTTCCAGCAAAAATGTTCAATTAAAAAAAAAACAGACAATGAGTGTAATAAGGATGTTGCTGCAGATGGAAGGGGTTAAAATAAAATTTTAAAAAAAATATTTATGGGCCACTATTTATGGAAGGTAAGATAAGGTTCTGTCCAGCCGTAGTTACTGAAGGTGATGGGATGTGGAGCTTCACCGTTCAGGGGCAGTGTATCACGGTATTATCAGATGCAAACAAGGAAAAAGTTAGGGATTCAGAAACATAACGCAGCTCACGGTGACCCCCGAAAATTTGAGAATTTCATCCCATTTGCTAATCTCACTTCTCTGTTTCCTTCAGTAACAACGATCAGGAAACAGATATTTCTTCGGTGGTGGGCGGAGCCTTTGTTGATTACTCTGTGACATCACAGCAGCTCAACCAATGGCTGAATAAGAGAAGATCAACTGGCAAGCAAGAAGTCAAATGGCTGCATTCGGACAATGCACTAAGCTTGGATAATCCTGGTTAATTTGTGGCTAAGAGCTTAGAGACTGTGTAAATCCAGAAAATGGGTTATTTCAGGGGCTAGGTTCAGCATGGTAGGTGAAAGGGGCTGAGACCCCCAAAACAGGACACAAAAGAGTCCCCAGGGAGCCATCTTAACCAAGGAAGAACCCCCCAAATATTTTCCCCCCGCTTAAACTGCAAACCCAGGTCAAGGCAGCGTGAGTTATCCAGGTTGCGTGGCGTCTCCTTCGTTTTTTACCCTTGCATTAATTTATAGTTATGTGCCTTTTATTTGCGAAACCTCGTTTTCCCCCAAGAGTCGGGAGGCGTAAACATTTAATCAACCAATCGATAAAAATAAAATAATTAAGCTGGCGGGGACAAGGGTGGGGTGGGGAACAGGCCAGGTGATTGATCACAACTCCAAGGGGGAAGTTGAGGAAGGGGAGGGAGGGGGCGGCTGGAACGACTTCGGTTTGGGGAGCGGGCGGACGCGTGGCATTGATCCCAAAGCGATAGATGGCTGGGTTTCACGGAAGCCTGATTAAAGCTCAGCGTCTCCGTGAGATAGATTAAACCGTTATCACCTTGATTAATTTTTCAGACGATGCAGCGGGAGCCTGAAGCATATGAGTTGGGTGTGTGTGTGTGTGTGTGTGTGTGCGCACGGAAAGGAAGAGGAGGAGGAGAAAGGGGTGAAAAAGGAGACGTAGGAAAGAAAATATCCAAGAAGTGGCTAAGACACAGAACTTGCCGATCAGAAAGGTCTCGGCGGTTCGGCGGTTCGAATCCCTAGTGTAGGTCTCCTGCGTGAGCAGGGGATGGGATTAGATGACCTCCAAGGTCCCTTCCAACTCTGTTAACTGTTATACGGGAGTATACGGGAGTTGGGCGGCCTAGAAGAACGTTCAATTAAATTAAATTAAATTAAATTAAATAATTGTTATAAAATTGTAGAAACGGCCTTTGAAAGAGCTGAAGTCCTCCTTGGATAAATTTAATTAAATTAAAAAGTTCTTCATTAAAGTTCTTAAAAACGGGGCGTCATTAGCATGTCGGGAGGGAGCCCCGATTGGCCGTTATTGACAGCTGCCTATTTACAAGGGGAAAGGGAGTTTGAAAAGGGAGGGGTTTCAGGCCCCCTACTCATTTGGGGAAGCCTTTTTTAGAAGTGTGTGTGTGTGAGGTTGCACACACTTTTGGGGGGGCTATTCAAAAGGCCGGGGGAGAAGGGGGCCTCTTTGCAAATTGTAGGTTGCATTTAAACAATAAAAAAAGAAAGAAAGCCAAAAATGCTGGTTTAGATCATCCTGGAATTTCCAACACGATTTTATCACGAAGTTACTCCCCCTCCCGCAATCTAGGGAGATTAAGAGACAGGTGTTGCTTCCTCCATCCTTCCGTGTTTCCCAGTGTCTCTAGCAATCATAGTGGAATTGCAGCTGGACTCACTGACGAGAGTGTTCTCCCCGCACAAGATTCAAATTTCCCAGGATTTGCCACCCCCCAAAATAAAATGGAAGCTGGAGGCAATAACTGTAAAGTTTTGCTTGCTTTGAGCTAATGCCACGAAGACGCCTGTGCCATCTGTAAGTCTACTACCCAGGTTACAAGTCGTCGTATGATCGGGCTTGATTCTCCAACCATTTTTATGACGGTTGCAAAGCAAACCCTGCGGTCGTTAACCAACCCCCGTGGTCGTTAAACGAATCCAGCATACCCAATGGATGTTTTGGGGGGGGGGGTTGTTTCTTTTTTTGCTGTAAATGCGAAGCGGTTGCCAAGCCCCCGAAACCATGTGACTGGGCAGGGGGAGGGCGATGTTTTACGACGGTCGGAAGTGCTTCGCAGACCCACGAAACACCCTTTCTGAGGCTGTCCTAACTGCGGACGGTCGTTAAGCGAGGACCACCCGTAACTTTGCTGATTGGGGCGGAGGGCTTAAGAGGCAGGAAGGGGAGGAGAAAATAAGGGCACAACAGTTTAGCAAACTTTAAAAGGAGGAAGGGAGGGATGAGCAATTTGGAAAATACTCCGAAAGATTGTTAACCGATAATAAATTTGGATAAAGGGGGGAAATAGGCCAAACAGATGCTCGGCATCTCGACTGCTCTGGGTCGGCCTGATTAAAAGTTCCAAATAATTTTGGAAATAAATCTCTCCAAGACAGGAGCCTGGAAATGGATCCTTCCTTCCTTCCTTCCTTCCTTCCCTTACTTACAAAGCAGACAAAACTTCACCACCCCGGCAGAAATTGTAAAGAGTGTTTTCTTTTCTCACCTTTTGGGGATTCGCTTCGAGATTTTTTGCTCTCCAAAAGACAGTCTCCGTTGCTACCGGGCACACAGATTTTCCTTTTGCCTAAAACTTCATCTAGAATGGAAGAGAAAAAGGAAGAGGAGAGAGGGGGAAAGGAAAGAGGAGGGGAAGGGAAGAAGGGAGGGAGGGAGGGAAAGGTGAGAGACATGCAGGCAGGGAAGAAAGAAGGAAGGAAGGAAGGAAGGAAGGAAGGAAGGAAGGAAGGAAGGAAGGAAGGAAGGAAGGAAGGAAGGAAAAAAGGGAACGATAGAGGGAAGGGAAAGGAGGAGAATGGGAGGGGAGGAAGGTAAAAGAAAGGAGGAAGGAAGGAAGGAAGGAAGATAGAGGGAAGGGAAAGGAGGAGAAGGGGAGGGGAGGAAGGTAAAAGAATGGAGGAAGGAAGGAAGGAAAAGGTGAGAGGCAGGCAGGCAGGCAGGCAGGCAGGCAGGCAGGCAGGCAGGCAGGCAGGCAGGCAAGAAAGAAAGAAAGAAAGAAAGAAAGAAAGAAAGAAAGAAAGAAAGAAAGAAAGAAAGAAAGAAAGAAAGAAAGAAAGAAAAGATAGAGGGAAGGTGAGGTAAAAGAAAGGAAGGAGGGAGGGAGGGAAAAGAGGAGAAGGGGAGGAGATGAAGAGAAGTTCAGCTGGAAATACACAATTATGCACACTGTCCCCCCACCGTTTCCCCACCACCACAATCTGTGAGCCTTTTCAGGCTTGCAAACACACACACACACACACACACACACAGACAAATACAGACCTCAACCCAGCTGAGGAAAAAAAAACCGAGGGAGGCTCATTGCTGTGAGCATTCGCCTCGGTTTCTCCAACTCCCTCCCCCCCATCAGCCATCCTTCGGCACCTCTGATCGATGCCGAGGGCTCCCGGCCATAAATTTGCAAAATCTACTTTTTATTTCCTTACTTAACTGCATCATTTGATGGGCTCTCTTGCGTTTCCCGGAGGCTTCCTGTGCTCTGGGTGGGATGGGGAGCCCGGGTGTGTGTGTGTGAGGAGAATGGGGAGGGGGGATAGAAAAGGGGAATTACCCCCCACACCCACCCACCCACACTAATGTCCCTGATCTTCCTCCATCGTCCGTGCGTGTTCAATCCCCCACCTTTTGGGGAAGGGTCTCAAACCCCTTTCTCCTGCCAGCCAGTGCAAAAAGATATAATACACAATTACAGAAACCCCTCACTCCCACCCCCCCACCCCCACCTTGCCCTTCTTTTCCCATGTACATAAAAAAAAATCAATATTCTTCCATAATAATAATGCTGGGTTGGGAATTGAAATCCCGTCGAATAAGAGCAGGCGAAAACAATTCGTCCTTGTAGGTATCTAAGCCCCTTCTCATTCAGAGAATCCGCCCCCCTTTCTTTCCCCCTCCCAAAAAAGCTTGTGCAAAACAAGCAATAGATGTGCAAACCGGGATACACTGAATTCTGCCTCCTTGGGGGAAGAGGGAGGTTTTTCCTGTTGAGGAGAAACCAAGATTCTAGTCCTCAAGGTTGCCATAATGCGAGAAAACACCACCCCACACACACACCGGATAATGAGCTTGTGGGTTTTTTAAAGAGCTGCGTTAAGATGCTGGAAATATTTCCTCGCCTCACCAACACGACTGCAAGACACTGCGTGCGACGAAAGGGGATTTTTAAAATGTGCAAATTGGGTTATTTAAATTTTTTTTCCTTCCCCCCATCTGCCTCGTTTAATCAGCGTGCAAAGTTAGAGGTTATAGAATTGAACTGGGCCTGGCGTGGGTTTTATTTATTTTAATTTGGCGTAGATTTCTCGACGGGTTTGTCTACAACCAGGTGCCACCCCTCATAATTTAAACTTTTTTGAGGGGGGGGCTTTGGTTCCAAATACAAAGGTGCCCAAAACAGAGGGAAAAGGGCCCCTTGCCTGACTGCCAAGGATAATGGGTGGTGTAGTCCGAGGCATTGAAAGATCAGAGACCGTCAAATGAAAGAAACAATTTGGCTGTTTATTTCTGGTTCCTGACCAAAAAAAACACCTATTGGGTACAGTGGATTCATTTAACGACGTGGCTTTCACTTAACAACTGCAACAAAGGTTGTAAAATCAGGCAGGGTCACACGTGCCACTTATAACTGGCATGACGTACGGTTCTAATTGGAGGTTCGGTGATAATTGCAAGTCCAGGACTACATGTATGGTGGATGCTCACCTGACTTAAGGGTGCTTGGAAGGACAGGTGTGCCATCCAGATTTGCTTTATGACAAAACATCAGCCCCAAAAACAGTGTTGCAAAGTCACAATTTGTAGAGGGGTCGAACGATACAGCCCTGAGTTCAAATCCCTCCGGAGTAGGATTCTTGTTGTCTTCACACCAGTGGCGGGTTGCTGACGGTTCAGACCGGTTCGCCCGAACCAGTGGCAGAAATTTGCCCCCGCTCGCCGAACCGGCAGCGATGGCCGGCTGTCCACGCCCCCGAACAGGTCCTCCGGTCGCCACTTCTGGAAAGCGGCTGGCATAGAACCCTCTGCGCATGCGCAAAGGCTTCTGTGCATGCGTAGAGTCTCATTTCCCCGACGTGACAAAAGAAGTGCAAAACGCGCACTGCCATCGCAATGCGAACCGGTTCGAAAATGCCCTCCCAGAGCCTCCGCACGAGCCAAAAATCAGCTGGCCGGCACGCACATGCATGCTGGAGCTGAGCTAGGGCAACGGCTCGCGTGCCGGCAGATATGGCTCCGCGTGCCACCTGTGGCACGTGTGCCATAGGTTCGCCATCACGGTGCTAGGGTTAAGGCCCAAAGTTTAGTTTACCAGGTAAACCATCTCGTTAATTTTTTTACGGATTGTTTTTAAATCCTGGCATGGGGATTTTAATATCTGGGTTGTGTTTTTGAATTCACAGTCAAGAGTCTATTTCAACCGGAGCAGGCTATAAATATTGGTAAATAAGCTGACAGGTGATGAACCAGTGTCTGGATTTTGTAATTAGGATGAATGAGTTTGAATCAACTATTTCAAAAGCAGATTTTTCTGCGCAATGCTCAACCAGGGCTTTCCCACCCCCCTCCAAAAAATACCACAACCCCATGGTCTGAAAGAAGTCTGACTTATGTTTGGGTTCTGCAAACCAAGGGTAGAAATCTTAATTATCTCCAGGACTGCTAATCTTAGCCTGGATACGCAAAGCTGCATGTTTGATCCTTGATTCTTAGTTTTGTTTTTTCCTTGTGAGCTGCCAAGTGTCGGGCAGCCTACAAACATAATAAATAAAAAGAAAATAGTAAAGAGAAAAGAGAAGCCAAGCTAATAATGACAAAAGAAAGACGCCCACGGTAGTCAAATCTGGCTCTTATGATCAAAGATTCAGAAATTAAGTCCCAACCCTCACATCTGCTCGCCACACATTCACACACCATAAACCCTGAGCGCAAATGTAGAATAGAATAGAATAGAATAGAATAGAATAGAATAGAATAGAATAGAATAGAATAGAATAGAATAGAATAGGAATAGAATAGAATAGAATAGGAATAGAATAGAATATAGAATAGAATAGAATAGAATAGAACAGAATAGAATATAGAATAGAATAGAATAGAATAGGAATAGAAGAGAATATAGAATAGAATAGAATAGAATAGGAATAGAAGAGAATATAGAATAGAATAGAATAGAATAGAATAGAATAGAATAGAATAGAATAGAATAGAATAGGAATAGAAGAGAATATAGAATAGAATAGAATAGAATAGAATAGGAATAGAAGAGAATATAGAATAGAATAGAATAGAATAGAATAGAATAGAATAGAATAGAATAGGAATAGAAGAGAAAATAGAATAGAAGAGAAGAGAAGAGAATATAGAATAGAATAGAATAGAATAGAATAGAATAGAATAGAATAGAATAGAATAGGAATAGAAGAGAATATAGAAGAGAAGAGAAGAGAAGAGAAGAGAATAGGAATAGAATAGAATAGAATAGGAATAGAAGAGAATATAGAATAGAATAGAATAGAATAGAATAGAATAGAATAGGATAGGAATAGAAGAGAATATAGAATAAAATAGAATAGAATAGAATAGAATAGGAATAGAAGAGAATATAGAATAGAATAGAATAGAATAGGAATAGAAGAGAATATAGAATAGAATAGAATAGAATAGAATAGAATAGGAATAGAAGAGAATATAGAATAGAATAGAATAGAATAGAATAGAATAGAATAGAATAGAATAGAATAGAATAGGAATAGAAGAGAATATAGAATAGAATAGAACAGAATAGAATGGAATAGAATAGAATAGAATAGGAATAGAAGAGAATATAGAATAGAATAGAATAGAATAGGAATAGAAGAGAATATAGAATAGAAGAGAATATAGAATAGAAGAGAAGAGAATAGAAGAGAATATAGAATAGAAGAGAATATAGAATAGAATAGAATAGAATAGAATAGAATAGAATAGAATAGGATAGGATAGGATAGGAATAGAAGAGAATATAGAATAGAATAGAATAGAATAGAATAGAATAGAATAGAATAGAATAGGAATAGAAGAGAATATAGAATAGAATAGAATAGAATAGAATAGAATAGAATAGGAATAGAAGAGAATATAGAATAGAATAGAACAGAATAGAATGGAATAGAATAGAATAGAATAGGAATAGAAGAGAATATAGAATAGAATAGAATAGAATAGGAATAGAAGAGAATATAGAATAGAAGAGAATATAGAATAGAAGAGAAGAGAAGAGAATAGAAGAGAATATAGAATAGAAGAGAATATAGAATAGAATAGAATAGAATAGAATAGAATAGAATAGAATAGAATAGAATAGGATAGGATAGGATAGGATAGGATAGGATAGGAATAGAAGAGAATATAGAATAGAATAGAATAGAATAGAATAGAATAGAATAGAATAGAATAGGAATAGAAGAGAATATAGAATAGAAGAGAATATAGAAGAGAAGAGAAGAGAAGAGAATAGAAGAGAATATAGAATAGAAGAGAATATAGAATAGAATAGAATAGAATAGAATAGAATAGAATAGAATAGGATAGGAATAGAAGAGAATATAGAATAGAATAGAATAGAATAGAATAGGAATAGAAGAGAATATAGAATAGAATAGAATAGAATAGAATAGAATAGAATAGGAATAGAAGAGAATATAGAATAGAAGAGAATATAGAAGAGAAGAGAAGAGAAGAGAATAGAAGAGAATATAGAATAGAAGAGAATATAGAATAGAATAGAATAGAATAGAATAGAATAGAATAGAATAGAATAGGATAGGAATAGAAGAGAATATAGAATAGAATAGAATAGAATAGAATAGAATAGAATAGGAATAGAAGAGAATATAGAATAGAATAGAATAGAATAGAATAGAATAGAATAGGATAGGAATAGAAGAGAATATAGAATAGAATAGAATAGAATAGAATAGAATAGAATAGGATAGGATAGGAATAGAAGAGAATATAGAATAGAATAGAATAGAATAGAATAGAATAGAATAGAATAGGAATAGAATAGAATAGAATAGAATAGAATAGAATAGAAAAGAATAGGAATAGAAGAGAATATAGAATAGAATAGAATAGAATAGAATAGAATAGAATAGAATAGAATAGAAAAGAATAGGAATAGAAGAGAATATAGAATAGAATAGAATAGAATAGAATAGAATAGAATAGAATAGAATAGAATAGGATAGGAATAGAAGAGAATATAGAATAGAATAGAATAGAATAGAATAGAATAGAATAGAATAGAATAGGATAGGAATAGAAGAGAATATAGAATAGAATAGAATAGAATAGAATAGAATAGAATAGAATAGAATAGGATAGGATAGGAATAGAAGAGAATATAGAATAGAATAGAATAGAATAGAATAGAATAGAATAGAATAGGAATAGAAGAGAATATAGAATAGAATAGAATAGAATAGAATAGAATAGAAGAGAAGAGAAATAGAATAGAATAGAATAGAATAGAATAGAATAGAATAGAATAGAATAGGAATAGAAGAGAATATAGAATAGAATAGAATAGAATAGAATAGAATAGAAGAGAAGAGAAATAGAATAGAATAGAATAGAATAGAATAGAATAGAATAGGAATAGAAGAGAATATAGAATAGAATAGAATAGAATAGAATAGAATAGAATAGAATAGGAATAGAAGAGAATATAGAATAGAATAGAATAGAATAGAATAGAATAGAAGAGAAGAGAAATAGAATAGAATAGAATAGAATAGAATAGAATAGAATAGGAATAGAAGAGAATATAGAATAGAATAGAATAGAATAGAATAGAATAGAATAGAATAGGAATAGAAGAGAATATAGAATAGAATAGAATAGAATAGAATAGAAGAGAAGAGAAATAGAATAGAATAGAATAGAATAGAATAGAATAGAATAGAAAAGAATAGGAATAGAAGAGAATATAGAATAGAATAGAATAGAATAGAATAGAATAGAAAAGAATAGGAATAGAAGAGAATATAGAATAGAATAGAATAGAATAGAATAGAATAGAATAGAATAGAATAGAATAGAATAGAAAAGAATAGGAATAGAAGAGAATATAGAATAGAATAGAATAGAATAGAATAGAATAGAATAGAATAGAATAGAATAGAATAGAAAAGAATAGGAATAGAAGAGAATATAGAATAGAATAGAATAGAATAGAATAGAATAGAATAGAATAGAATAGAATAGAATAGAATAGAATAGAATAGAATAGAATAGGTGAGTCAATGTGTCTCTGTGAGTCAATGTGCCAATCCTACGCTTGGCTCCACGTCACTTTCTCACACCTTGCTACCCCAGAGACACCAGCTTTGCCCGCAGATGCCCAGAGGTGGCACCTTCGGTCCCCCTTCAATCACGGGGCTGCCCCCCCACCCACAGCCCGTGCCGGCCTTTGACAGCCAGACTTAATTCCTCTTTTTTTAAAATCCCCTTAATCTGTCATCTTTATCTGGCAGGGGAAGTGCCAAGCAGCGTGCTGGTAGCCCCAGTTCCGATCAATCTCCGCATTACAGCTGACAGAATGGTGCTAATAACTTATTGATCTGGTGTTCGCCGAGCCCTGCCGGGGCCGAAGAGGCTGTCATTGATTGGCTGTGGGAGGGGGGAGGGGGCGAAGAGCCGCGCGCGCGGAGAGGGAAGGCTTCGAATAGTGTCTTTTCCCCAGGAGCGACGGGGATTGGGGAGGGGGTGCGTCGGAGAAGAAAACGCAGGACAAATGACTGTGGAGGGCAGACAACAGGGAGGAAAGAGACAGGGTGCGGGAGGAAAGAAAGCATAAGTGGAATGAATGCGTGGGAAAAGCAGATCTTTGAGGAGGAGGTGGAAAAGTCGCCACAAGGTGACCTTCTCCTCTCTCTTTTTGAGGGGGAGGAGAAAAATCTTGCAATTGTTGTTGGGTTTTTTTTCCCCCTTAGAGATTTGTATTGAAATGGTCTCCTGCCTAAGATCCAAGGGGGAGGGGGGTCTCTAACCTTTTAGCCTTCTGGAAGGCTGTGACGATCTGGCTGTTCTCCGGCAAGCTTTGAGCTACGATTGGGGGGTTAAGCTGGGAGGTTTGGGTGGGAGGGAAGGGCGGACTGTGTTTCTATCTCTCCTCTGATTGACGGCTGCAAGGCCACTAGCATCCCGATATTTGATGGGATGGTCACACAAGGCCTGTAAATGGGTGGGTGAACAGGTAAGATGGAAAAATGGAGGATGGATGGATGGAATGGAGGGAGGGGATGGAATGGAGGGATGGGTAGACAGACAGAAAGACGGATGGAGGGACAGATGGATAGAGGGAGGGATGGGCGGACAGACAGACAGACGGATGGAGGGACAGATGGATAGAGGGAGGGATGGAATGGAGGGAGGGATGGGCAGACAGACAGACAGACGGATGGAGGGACAGATGGATAGAGGGAGGGATGGATGGAATGGAGGGAGGGATGGGCGGACAGACAGACGGATGGAGGGACAGATGAATAGAGGAAAGGATGGATGGACAGAGAAAGGGATGCATGGATGGATGGACAGATGGATGGATGGGCAGAGGGATGGATAGATGGAGGGAGGGATGGACAAATGGACAGATGAATGAATGGACAGACAGATGGACGGATGGACAGACGGAGGGATGGACAGATAGATGGAAGGATGGAGGGACGAATGGAGGGATAGGCGGACGGAATGAGTTTCACGTGTTTAGAAGCCCCCGATCAAGAGCCCTCCAACAAGTCCCTTAACAGTTAATTGGGCTTCTCCTTTGAAATTACAGATAATCTTCGATTTACAACCACTCATTCAGGGGGTGGGAAAGACATAAAAGAAGACTGGACTGCCATCTGTCAGAAATGGTGTAGGGTCTCCTGCTTGGGTGGCGGGGGGTTGGACTAGATGACCTACAACAGAGGTCTTCAAACTTGGCAACTTTAAGACTTGTGGACTTCAACTCCCAGAATTCTCCAGCCAGCTATGCTTACATATTAAAATGGCTGGCTCAGGAATTCTGGGAGTTGAAGTCCACAAGTCTTAAAGTTGCCAGGTTTGGGACCCCTGGACTAGGGATTGCCTTTGCTTAGATCAGGGGTGGAGAATGATGGCCCTTTTATGACTTGTGGACTTCAACTCCCAGAATTCTCCAGCCAGCAATGCTTACATATTAAAATGGCTGGCTCAGGAATTCTGGGAGTTGAAGTCCACAAGTCAAAAAGGGGCCATCATTCCCCACCTCTGCCTTAGATCCCAAGCCTTACATATTAAAATGGCTGGCTCAGGAATTCTGGGAGTTGAAGTCCACAAGTCATAAAGTTGCCAAGTTTGGGGACCCCTGGCTTACAAGATCCCTTCCAACTGTCAATTTGTTAAAAAGTGTTCTGGGGACAGAAGAGGAAAATGGAAGAATATGGGGGGGGGAGTTAAGAGCGAGACGTGCAGGGAAGGGATGGAGGCTGCCCAGCGGTCGCCATGCCAAGTTCTTAATTGGTTGGGCATTTTCTGACCTCCAACTCAGGGCGATCAATTAGTTCCCCAGTGAGAGGAACAGGGCCAGCATGATGGGACCAGACGCTGCCCTGGCAGACCCAATTATTGGGGGAAATCAGCAGGGACCACCACCACCCCGGTTAATTTAGAAGCTGCAGAGCTGCATTACGCGGTTTAACTCCTGCACCCCGGTTCCACTCGAGTCGTGTCTCACTAAAAAGCCACACACACACACACACACACACACACACACACACACACACACACACACACACACACACACACACGGAACACACAAAATCTATAACGTATCGATCCCCTTACATTTGCACAAGGCCAAAAAACAGGGGAAGACAATCTTCGGGGCTGAGACAGGCGGTGCACGTCCCTGCCTTTTTAAAAACAAAATTAAAAAGGGAAGAATTTAGCTTTCAAAGGCCAGTGTGAAAAGAGGTCCATCAAAGAAGTTGAGGTATATCCCTAGGGGGTGGGGGGCTTTTTTCGATGGTTGTATAAAATAAATAAAACAAAGACTCAGGGGGAACGTGTCCTAAATAATATGCTTTTTTTAACTTATTTGATTTGATTTCATTAAATGAAATGAAATTGCAATGTTGAATTTCAGGGTTTGAAATAGTAGTGTAGGGTTTCCTGCGTAAGCAGGGGGTTGGACTAGAAGACCTCCAAGGTCCCTTTCAGCTCTGTTATTCTATCATTTTTTTCTATCAGAAGAAAAAGTGAAAATGAACACACAAAAGAGGGGAAAAAGGAAAATAAAATAAAAATAAGCGATGCAGAATATCAGTAAGTGGACAAAGCAGTGACCAAGATTGTATAATTGAGCAGTCAATATATCACTGTTTGGAAAAATTATCCCTAACAAACCCAGAAGCACATTAAGTTATTTTCACATGGATCTTAGAAGTAGTTTTGAGTGTTCAGAGTCAAAAGAACTCTGTTATTATTATTATTATTATTATTATTATTATTATTATTATTATTATTATTATTATTATTATTATTATTATTATTATTATTATTATTATTATTATTATTATTATTATTATTATTATAAATTCTGGTGGGTGCGGCCAGAGGAACGCTCTGAGCATTGCAGACAGGAAATAAAAGATGCATGTTAAAAAAAAAAAAAAGACAGAACGTAGAACATAAGAGTAACGGAGTTGGAAGGGACCTTGGAGATCTTCTAGTCTAACCCCTGCTCAAGCAGGAAAACCCATACAGGTCGTCCTGGGCTTACAACAGTTCGTTTAGTAACGGTTCGAAACAACAAAGGCGCTGGAAAAAGTGATTTAGGACCATTTTTTCACACGACCCGTTGCCTGGTCACGTGATCGCAATTCGGAGGCTTGGTAACTGGTTCCTATTTATGACGGTTGCAGTGTCAAGTCGAGGACTAACTGTAAAGTTAGCACTAGAAGGGAAAGATCCAAGTTAGCAACTTTTTGGAAGAGGTGCTTCAATTCCGAGGTTTCCTTCCCCGTGCCCCCAAAGTCTCTGCCAACTGTCCTTTCCGAGCGAATTTACCTAACCGGATAGAAAAAATGGGATTTGTTGACCCAGACGCACAAAATCCTCTCAGGTGACACTCTGCCGTTCATCCCTTTGTGTGTTGCTCTCAATTAAGATTAACAGCAGCCTTATCCCTTGCCTGCCAAGACTATTGCCTTACACCCCGTCGGTCTTACACGGGGAATTTTACGACGAGAAGCCACAGAGGCAAGTTAGGTTAAGAAGAAAAGGTTCTACTTGGTGCCACCTGGCGCAGCAAGGAAACCCACCCACCCACCCCCAAATCCTGCATTGAACGGGGAATAAATAAATCATAAAAATGCGAACTGTTTTGTTTTCAGATGGAATTCTGCTATATCACACCTTCCTCCCGCAAAGATTCAAATTCCTGCTGCTATCACATATCGCTTCCAGAGGTGGCATTCAGTCGGTTTGGACAGGTTCGGGAGAACAGGTACCCTGTTTCCCCCCCCCCCAAATAAGACATTCCCTGATAATAAGCCCAATCGGGCTTTTGAGTGCATGGCAATAATCGAGAGATGATCGAGAGAGAGAGATGTAGATGATAGATAGATAGATAGATAGATAGATAGATAGATAGATAGATAGATAGATAGATAGATAGATAGATAGACAGACAGACAGACAGACAGACATATATATAGACAGATATAGATAGATAGATAGATAGATAGATAGATAGATAGATAGATAGATAGATAGATAGATAGATAGATAGATAGATAGATAGATAGATAGACAGATAGAGATAGATACCAGTAGGTGATAAATACCATAGATAGATAGATTAGATAGAAAGATGGATGGATGGATGATAGGTACATAGAAGATAGATGGAAGATAGGTAGGTGGATGGATGGATGGATGATAGGTAGATAGATACCCTGTTTTCCCCAAAATAAGACGGGCTTTTGAGTGCATGGCAATAAGGCCAAGTGCTTATTTCAGTGTTCAAAAAAATATAAGACAGGGTCTTATTTTCGGGGAAACACGGTAGGTAGGTAGGTAGGTAGGTAGGTAGATGACAGAAGAAAGAGATGATCGAGAGAGAGAGATGTAGATGATAAGATAGATAGATAGATAGATAGATAGATAGATAGATAGATAGATAGATAGATAGACAGACAGACATATATATAGACAGATATAGATAGATAGATAGATAGATAGATAGATAGATAGATAGATAGATAGATAGATAGATAGATAGATAGATAGATAGATAGATAGATAGATATGGATGGATGGATGGATAGATAGAGATAGATAGATAGATAGATAGATAGATAGATAGATAGATAGATAGATAGATAGATAGATAGATAGATAGATAGATACAGACAGACAGACAGACAGACAGACATATATATAGACAGATAGAGATAGATAGATAGATAGATAGATAGATAGATAGATAGATAGATAGATAGATAGATAGATAGATAGATAGATAGATAGAGATAGATACCAGTAGGTGATAAATACCATAGATAGATAGATTAGATAGAAAGATGGATGGATGGATGATAGGTACATAGAAGATAGATGGAAGATAGGTAGGTGGATGGATGGATGGATGATAGGTAGATAGATACCCTGTTTTCCCCAAAATAAGACGGGCTTTTGAGTGCATGGCAATAAGGCCAAGTGCTTATTTCAGGGTTCAAAAAAATATAAGACAGGGTCTTATTTTCGGGGAAACATGCCCCCCCCCCGCTCCGGTGCTATGTCGCCCTATTTAGGCACGTTTTGAAGCCACGCGCATGCATGCAAGCAAAGTGCATGCGCGGAAGGCTGCATGCATGCGCGGAAGGCGCACGCGTGACCGAAGCAAGTGTGCGCGACCGAAGCAAGTGTGTGTGACCGAAGCGAGCGTGCACGAGCGAAGCGAGCGTGCACACACGCGCACTTAAATTTGCGAACTGGTACGGAAAGTAAGTGAACACCATCTCTATGCGCTTCCCTTCTCCTCTGCTGAGAGACCCATAATTCTGTCCCACCTCTCTCTGTTTACTAGCTGGCCATTTGAACAACTCTGCAAATTATAGACCCAGAGGCTAGTGGGTTTTGTGGGGGTTTTGAGGGGGGGGCTCTCCCCTAATTTTCCTACGCTTCCCTTCCGTGCATTAACCATTTCAGATCAATTACTGGAGGGGAGACCACATTACTGAGTCTTTCCTTTTACTTTGGAGTAGAAGTAGGAAGGCTTGAAAGAGCGAGCCAACAACTGGATGTGTGAAGGGTTACAGAAGTCGGTTCTGCTTGCGGAAGCAGAAGCCAGCCGGACGAGCTAAAATATTGAATCACTGGGCTGGAAGGACAGAGTGGATAATTTAATTTAGCCTCCCTGCTCTCCCCCGAGCGGATTTTTTTATTACCCAGTCAATGTTGGCGGTCGCTTTTTAACTCTACACATCCCTCCTCTCCAGAAATTGCAATCTTCGGCACGAACGGTCCTCCTGCCACCGAAAAGACAGCGTGGTCTACAAGAGGCCCCCCCCCAAAAAAGGGCTGCGAGAATCCCACCAATGACCAGCAGAGGGCAGCAGAGAGGTGACATTTTCTGCGCCTCTGTCTCTCTCTCTCTCTCTCTCTCCTGCCCTCTAATGGTGACGTAGGTTTTTGCAACACTGCAGAAAAAGCAAAACCCCTTCCTGTTAGGTGAGAAGGGGAGGGTTGATCTTAACTGCACGCTGCCTCACTCCATGATTAAGAGATGCCGGTAATACCTTCGGGTCCCTGGTGGGCCGGGCTGAGTGAGAAACAGCTAAGTGTTGCATCAGAGATCTTAAGAACACCTCAATCATTGACAGCAGCTCCGAGAGAGCAAAATCGATGCAGCAATTAGATTTTATCAGCATCGTCTCTCTCTCTCTCTCTCTCTCCAGCCCCTTCCTCTTTTCCATGAGCTCACCAGGCCACATTATAGCTGGGGAGTGGGTGCATTCTGGCCTCAAGGAGACTGTTTTCCATTTGCAGGCTGGGGGTTTTTTGGGGGGGAGGGCATGGGGTGGGATGAGGTTAAATGATGCCAAAAGCTATCGGAGTCCTTGGCAAACTGGATGTTTGTGCAATTAGCAGGATGCGCTTTAAAAAAAAACAACAACCCCAAAACCGAGCGCAAAGATAATCCAAGAATGTGGCTAGAAGGCTGCTTGGCTCGATTCCTGAAGACGCCTCTTGCCTCATCCTGAACCATTATCGCTTCGAGATGAGGGTTGCAGGTTCTGAGGCCACCCCATTTTTTTTAAGTGATGGGTACCTTTTAGCCCCCTCCCCAAACCCGGAAGAATCTCAGAGGACAGGGGGAAGGAAGAGGCAGGCAGGAAGGGGAAGACTTTTTAATGTATTTGCTTTAAAAAAAAACAGGTGGGTAAAAATTTCAGCAACAATAGGACAGGACAGAGGCTGCACTTTCTGGATTAAACCCCTGTCCCTCTTGCCCAATCATCAAAAACTAAAATGTGTACAGGACGTGCCTCTGTATATATTTTTGGGTTTGGTAAAGTTTGGTAATGGGCACCCAAGGAAACAGACTTTGATCCAGCCTTGAGCATTTAGCAGGATGGGATTGGGTTAAAAAATGTGTTCTATTTACACAACTGGGGTTGGGGAGGGGGAAGGAGAGGGTCTTGCCTTCTAGATCAGTCCTTTCTTTCGAAGTTTTAAAATCCCTTCTCAACCTCCCTCGTTCCTTCCTGGGAAAATATTAAAAAAAAAATGTTTTCAAAACAACGACGGGAAAATCGTGTCCTATATAAGGTCAATCCTGAGCGCTTCTGGATTGATCTCTGGGTCTCGGCATGGCCCGTTGTGTGGCTAAGCTTCTGGGCTCGCACCTTCGCTTGTCTGCCACCCGCCCCATTTCTCCTGGGGGGAGGTGGAGGGGGGGTCAAAGAGCACAACCTTTTCCGTCTCCTCCTAATTTTGCGGCTAGACAACCGGCACTCCGTTGAAGCACTGAAAATATTGGACCACAGCAGAAGGTGCAAATGAGGGGAGGGGAAAGAAGGAGGGAGGGAGGGAAGGAGGGAAGGAGCCGGGTGAGCTCTCTGCACACCATCGGCTTTTGATTAATGAAATTACACAACCCACCAAGCCCTCGCTCTGCACCGCTGCCTGCCAAACTCCTCCAGAGGCTGTTCAGCTTCTCCGGCACGGCAGACGCTGGAAACACACACAGGTGGCCGAATCCAGGAGCGGATTTCAACAGCTCGCACCCATGCAATTATTTTTCTCCCTCTCTCTCTCTCTCTCTCTCTCTCTCTCTCTCTCTCACACACACACACACACACACACACACACACACATCCCTACGTGCAAACACACACACACATAGAGCAGACCCCCTCTGTGTCCCTGTGTGCCACTTACCTGCTGCTCCCAAGCCAACCTCGAGGTTGCTTCTTTTGAACTCGCAGCGGTTCTGAGTCTCTGGCATGCCGAGCTGCCGGCTCTGGTGAAGGTTGGAGAGGAAAGAGGTGAGATCACCGTTCTGGCTGTGAAGAAGAGAGAGGAGAAAAAAAGGGCTCACATCAGCATCTCACACGCTTCTCCGGGAGGGGTAGGGGGGTCTGTCTGGTTCTCCCCCACCCCTTTAACCTTCTCCGGGTGCACCCCTCCAGGATTAACTAAGCCCTCTAATCTTGCAAGTTTCCTTCCCGCTCTGCTTTTGTGTGCGTCCCTTCCCTTTGCGCACAAACAGCCTGTTTTTCATTTCATCGCACAACCGAATCGTGCATTTAAAAGCGAGTAGTAGGGAGTTTGCTTCTTAGCTGCCATGTGGATTGGAGATGGGGAGAGGTTTTTTTGCTTTCCGGCCAATTTTTAGGAAATGGGAATTGTGCGAAGCCTTTTTTTTTTCTTTCCCCTTCCAGCCCTCCCTCTTGTCAAGGAAAATCCACTCGCTGCAAACAAGGGATTGATTTAGAGAAGGCCGAGGAACTGTGGACCGGAGATCTGGGGAAGGACTTCTGGAATATCCAAAAAATCAATCACCCAATTCGCAAGAGAGAAACCGACCGAAAAAGGAAGGGAAAAAGACATTTCCAAATTGGTTCCCATCCAACACTCCACAATCTTTCCCACAGAACCATCCACCACGCTGCTGGAGGATGATGGGAACCGTAGTCTAATTGTTCCACCTCTTTTGGACTTCACAGAATTCACAGGGGAAAAATAAACCCGACTCAGTTGGAGGGACAGGGGGAAATTGCCACAGGCCTTATTTATTTATTTGTTAAACTGATTTGCCATCCAACTCCCAAAGACCATCTGGGCAGTTCACATGTAAACCAAAAACATTTTATAACAACAACAATAACAACAACAACAACAACAACAACAGAGTTGGAAGGTACCTTGGAGGTCTTCTAGCCCAACCCCCTGCTTAGGCAGGAAACTCTACACTACTTCAGACAAATGGTTATCCAACATCTTCTTAAAAACTTCCAGTGTTGGAGCATTCACAACTTCTGGAGGCAGGCTGTTCCACTGGTTAATTGTTCTAACTGTCAGGAAATTTCTCCTTATTTCCAGGTTGAATCTCTCCTTGATCACTTTCCATCCATTATTCCTTGTCTGGCCTTTGGGTGCTTTGGAGAATAGCTTGACCCCCTCCTCTCTGTGGCAGCCCCTCAAATATTGGAAGACTGCTCTCATGTCTCCCCTGGTCCTTCTCTTCACTAGACTAGACATGCCCAGTTCCTGCAACCGTTCTTCATATGTTTTAGCCTCCAGTCCCCTAATCATCTTTGTTGCTCTTCTCTGCACTCTTTCTAGAGTCTCAACATTTAAAAAAAAACAAACCCCAACCCTGCATTTTTAACTATCCACACCAGAGGACAATTTACCCAAATTGTTTTTCAAACAGCAAAGGTACTTGCACAGCTGCAGTTAATAATTGGTCCCTGGAAATAATTTGAATTTGCACAGGTCTTTTGCATTTTCCAAAACCTTGCACAAGGTTTGGTTGTTTAAAGGGAACGGACAATTTTTTTTTAAAAAAAAGTGCTTGTACAAATATTCCAACATGCACAAGAGTAGACATTTGCAGAAATGGTCAGAGCTTTAAAAAAAAACAACCCCACATCACATTCCTCAGTGGTCACTCAAATGGCATTTCATGCTCCTGAATACACAACACTGATTACGGTGTTGATTCATCATTTCAGAATCAAGTAGCGTTTTTGCTTAAAGACCGTCTAAAAACAACACACTATCCTTTTCTGCAAACTTCCAGGATAAAGGAAAAGAAAGAAAGAAGGAAGGGAAAGGAAAGGAAAGGAAAGGAAAGGAAAGGAAAGGAAAGGAAAGGGAAGGAAAGGAAAGGGAAGGGAAGGGAAGGAAGGAAGGAAGAAAGGAAGAAAGGAAGAAAGGAAGAAAGGAAGAAAGAAAGAAAGAAAGAAAGAAAGAAAGAAAGAAAGAAAGAAAGAAAGAAAGAAAGAAAGAAAGAAAGAAAGAAAGAAAGAAAGAAAGAGGAAGGCAAGCAATTCCAAAGAGGCCATCCTTAAGATTGCACCTTTTCACCCCCCAAGATAAAAAGGATCGTATACTTGCCAATCCCAGTGAGGGGGGGAACAAAAAAAAAAAAGTTCCCAAACTTGCCAAATCTGAATGAAGACCAGCCCAAAACCGTAGGCTGCTAAGTTTTCCAGATTTCCTTCATCGGACAAAAGTTGGAAAAGAAACAAGGATTTGTACATTGTTAAACCCGTTGCGCCCCAAGTTCCAGCCCACAGCGATCTACTCACTTGATCCAGAGAGAGATTAAAAAGGGATACTACCTGGAATAGCACCTTGGGTAAATACTTTACAAGTCCTCCTTTTTAAACAGCAACCCTCCATGACACAACACAACGACAAACACACTGCGTCCTGACCACAGTTTAAAGAGAAAGGGTGCGTGCAGCACTCCGCATAATCGGTCATTCCCCTTGGATGTGAACGTGGACGTCTCAACGTTCACCGGGCAAAAAATGTTATCCCCAAAAAAGGCCCCAACGCACCTCAAAAAGCCGTCTGCGGATTCCCACAAGGTATCGTTCCCTCCTTAGCCTCCATTCCCAACCTCACCACCCCTTTTTTCAAACCCAGCGTAGGTTGGAAGGTTGCTACTACGCCCAGACTAATTCGCAGGTGAGAAGGCAGCTGGCTTATGGATTGATCCGCGTCCCAGAAGGCCAGTAATTCTTAAAAGCTTATCGTAGCCTAGAAGCACCTCTGAGGTGCATTAGGCCAAAAAAAAAAATGTCTGCAAAGGAGTTTAGAGGATTAATTTGAGGCGATTATCGGTTCTCCTGCTCATCATGCAAATCAATAAGTTCTGCATGCAGGAGAGCGAAAAGCTGCCATCAACGTAGTAAGACAAAAGAAGGAGGCCGGAGATACGTTGAGCTTGTGGCTAGCCAGCTTAAGTCCCATCCTGGTTGAAAATACTCATGTGCATTAAAAGAAGACAGGGTCAACCTATTCTTGAAAGCCCCACCTGAAGGCAGGGAAAGAAGCAATGGATGGAAACTAATCAAGGAGAGAAGCGACCAAGAAGTCAGGAGGAATTTCCTGATGGTTAGAACAACTGACCAGTGGAACAACTTGCCTCCAGAAGTTGTGGGGGGGGGGGCTCCATCACTGGAAGAAGAGTTTTGTCCAGAATGGCATAGTGTCTCCTACTTGAGTAGGGGGTTGGACTAGAAGACCTCCAAGGTCCCTTCCAACTCTATTATTCTGTTAAAGACGGTACGGGCGTTATAAAGTGATCAGTTGAAGGATTGGGGCATTTCGAATCTGGTCCAACCTTTCGCTAATGAGAAGGTTTTGGTGAAGGCAGGAAAGGTGGGATTGAAAAGATCTCTTGGTTGGAAATACAGACAGTCCTTGACTTATGACCTACAACTGAGCCCAATATAGTTGTTAAGTGAGACATTTCTTAAGTGAGCTTTGCCCCATTTTACGACCTTTCTTGCTTCAGTTGTTAAGTGAATTGCTGCAGTGGGTAAGTCGGTAACCCGGTTGTTAAGTGAATCTGGCTGGCCCGTTGACTTGACTTGTCTGAAGGTCGCCAAAGGGGATCAAATGTGACCCCCGGGGTACGCTGCAACTGTCATCAGTACATGCCAGTTGCCAAGCCTCTGAATTTTGATCATGTGACCATGGGGATGGCTGCAATGGTCCTGTGTGAAATGGCCGTAACTGTTGTAACTTTGAACAGTCACTAAACGAACCGTCGTAAGTCAAAGACTACCTACAGCACCTCTTATAACATATACACCCACAGGATATCTAGGGAAAGAAATCTACCTGTGCCAACGGTTAATATCTGTACTGAATGCCCCAATTAATGTACAGGCTGCCTTTATAGGCAGACATGAAGTTATAACTATTCGTTTAACGACCATGCAAAGTTACAATGGCACGGACTTACGACCGTCGCTCGCACTTACAAAACTCAGGCTAGCGCCTTTCAATTGTGTGAAACCCAAGAGGGCTAAAACAGCGTTTAACATCTACGGTCTGGGTTACAGAGGTCTTCAAACTTGGCAACTTGGAAGACTTGTGGACTTCAACTCCCAGAATTCTCCAGCCAGCTGAGTGGAGAATTCTGGGAGTTGAAGTCCACAAGTCTTCAAGTTGCTAAGTTTGAAGACCTCTGGGAGATGCTCAGGACCAGAATAATTTTGTGGCGTGGGAAGTGTGGAGGGGGGCCATGTGAGCGGGGGGAGATCCCCTGGAGGTCGATGGATCGTTGCTCCTTTGAAAACATTCTTACTTAGAAAATAAAACCGAGATTCAAATCTAATTAACAAAATATTTATTTCAGTAGAAAAATAATAAAAAGAATCCTTATTAAGCTTATTAAGCTACATTTTTATCGGCTAAGGAATAAATCACTTCTACCTTGGTAGAAATGGCGAAGAGAAAAAAAAGGAGGAAACCTCTGGAATGCAGGCATGCGTAATAGAATATATCATACGTCTGCTTGACCATAGATACAAGAAAACAGTAGAAAACATAGAGATGCACAAACTGACAATATTCACATCGTGATAGGCCACAATTTACCAGGGGGAGTGAAACCACTGTGCCTTCCTTCCCCCTCCGCCTCCCTCTTGGCTTGCAACATCTGTGCCCTAGCAAACAGCTGGATGGCTTTAGCGTCTTTTTTTTCCTCCCCAGGATGCCCTGCAAAGTTTGCGCCAAACTTTTGTGGTTGTATAAACCTCGGCTATTTCCCTTTGCTGTTTATGCTTTATTCCCCACCCTCCCTCCCCCAGTGGAAACCGGTCCAAGGGTTCTTGAACTTTCCCGCGGCAAAGGGGTGGGGAGTTTGGTTTGGAGAGCCCTTTCATCCCCGCCAGGGAAGGGAACCCCCTCCCCTTCCCGCTTGTGTGAATCCCAGTAATTCAAAGCAGAGTCTTGGGACTTGGGCTCAGCTGCAAAAGCCTTTAAGAGACAGAGCAAGGTCAGTGGCTCCCCCCCCCCCCGAGGTAAAACCAGTGTTTCTGAGTCAGCCAAAAGCAAGGAAGGAGATCCGACAGACAGGAGCTGACATCTCCTTGATCCAAGCCCCCCCTCACTCCTCCTCACACACCCCACCCACACACCGCCCACTTACTCGTCTCCTTGCACAACAAAAATCCAACTAATATGATAGGCTGCTTGGCCAATACTTTGCCTTCCTCCTCCTCCTCCTCCTCCTCCTCCTCCTCCTCCTCCTCCTCCTCCTCCTCCTCCGTGGATGGCAAGTCAGGGGCAGGCAGAACAAGCCAGAGAGAATGAAGGGTGAAGGGGGGAAGGTGGGGGGGCTAGGTTTAAAAAATTAAAATAAAATTTTAAAAAACCCAACCCAACCGGAGCAACACACAAATTTGGGTCAAGGGCGTTTCACACCGGATTTTTTTTTTTTCAAAAGCAAGCTAGCATCTAATCTGCAAGGGGAGAGGATGCGGGGAAGCACATGCATGCTCTGATTGTGAACTGTTTTAACAACACTTCCATGATCCCTATTTGGTGATCTAAGGACTCTTAGATCTGGAGAGGTGCGTTCACAATATTCCCATCTATTTTTTCCCCTCCGCAACAACATCCCTGCAAGGTAGACTGGGCCAAGAGAGAGAAAAAGACTGACGGACCCAAAGTCACCCAAAAGTTTGAAAAAAAAACCAGTTACAGATTAACACAGCTCACGTTATATTTATTTATTTATTTATTTTGGAATTCTTATATGCCGCCCAACTCCCTAAGGACTCAGGGCGGCGTACAACAGTGAGAAAATACAAGAATAACCAAAATCTAAAAAGTTAATTAAAAGCAAATATAAAAATTAAAACATAATATAGAAAATCATCACCAACCATTCAACATCATACATACTTGGGGGGTGAGCTCGAGTGAATTAAGCTCTGCCCCCCGCCTGCAGGAAAAGCCATGTCTTAACAGCTATAAGAAGTTATAAGAAGCGGCGAGGTGGCCTAGTGGTGAAGACGCTCGCCTCCCCACTCGGAAGGTTGAGAGTTCAATCCTAGGTAGCGGTAGATGTTTCACAGGGCGCGAAGAAAAAATATCTGCTGTGAACTCCGGAATAGGCATCGGGAAGGGCATCCAGCCAGTAAATGCTCAGTTCCATCCAGTCACCCCGACTCTACCCTGAATTAAGGGATTACAGGTTCGACTGGACAGCCACTTGTCTGGAATGGTACTGTAAGGTCTCCTTCTTGAACAGTGGGTTGGACTAGAAGACCTCGAAGGTCCCTTCTAGCTGTGTTATTCTATATTCTGAGGGTTTTTTTTTAAATATGCTACATGTTGTTTTTGAGCAAGGAAAGATTTCCTTCCTTCCACAGAGGCAATGGTGCATTTTTTACAAGGGAACACCACTCCAAGACACTTAAAAAGGAGAGGCATGCTTTGAGTTACACTAACACAACAATGTGTTGGGAAAGGAAAGGAAGAATTGCTGCAACAGGCCTAAAAAGATGACAATCTTTTGTCCTTTCAGGAAATAGAGAAGGGGGGAAAAAGCCGTTTCAGTCGTTACTAAGATTTGATGCCAAGCGGAGAAAGAGACCAGCTCGTTCCCAATTAAGATTTTATTTTTTTATCAAGGATGGCAGAGATTATGGAGCCCAAGGAGGGGCTCAGACGGCAACAAACAAGGAAATTAAGAGAAGGAGATCAAAGAAAAACAAAGGGTGGGGGAAGGAAGATTAAGGATCACCCCCTCCCCTTCAAAAGGTGCCTGCCGATTTGGGAAGGGAAGAAATACTTGGCATCTCTGCCAACGCGAGGGCTCCACAGCTCCAAATATTCAGGATAAAAATGAAGGCAACATTTAAACTCTTATGGGATTAATTTTTTTTTAGTTCCCCTGCTTCTCTTTTATCTTCCTCTCTTCTGTCAGAACCTCCCAGAAATCTGGATATTTCAGCCCATTTTGGAATATCGGTACCGTTGTGATTTCACTTCGCCTTTCTTAATGGCCGAGTTGCCATTGCGGACGCTAAACGAGGACTATCTGTGTTCCCCACTCTAGGCGGCCCCCAATCTCTTCTCCGGGTTCCTTGTGACTTCTTAACCAAGATTCATAGCTAAGCTGGTCAAAAGGGGAGAATGGGAAGCGATCATGGTTTGGTAGGCAGGATTCAAACCAAAGTTAATGGTACAACAAGACGGAGCCAGCTTGATGCCCGGGAAAGCACAATCCTTTTTTCTCTGCCAGAGGTCTATCTTGTGCCAACCTATCTGCAGAGAACTGTCATGCCCCCATCGGAGTCTGAATCTGCGGAGGAAGATGGAACAAGGGCCGACAGAGATCGAGAAGGCGGCTCCCTTGGCCTTGGAGGAAACTGGGGAAGGGCAGAGTCAGTCCAGGCAAGGCTTTTCAGGATTAGAAAGGCTTGCAGACAGGGAGGAGGAGGAGGAGGAGGAGAGTCAGAGCTCAGCCGAAGAGCAAAGACCACCACCTCCTGATCCTAGAACACAGAGAGAAGAGAGAAGGCGAGAACGACGCAGATTGAGCCGGCTACGAGGGAGAAGAGTGCCCCGCCACCCTTCACACAAGGCACACCTGGGGACTGAGATGTAAGGAGGTGCCGGCTGGAGGGGAATAAGCGCTGAATCTGTGGAGCCTCGTGTGCACTTGCCGACTCCTTGAGATTTATTTGTTTGTTTGTTTGTTTGTTTGTTTGTTTTATTTTGTCAAACATGTACAGGATAGTAGTTGTTTGTATAAACATAACATAAGTAAAAAGTTCCAATAAAAGTGGACAATAGGACAGTAGCAATACGACAATAGGACAATAGGACTTAGACTTATATACCACTTCATAGTGCTTTACAGCCCTCTCTAAGCGGTTTACAGAGTTCAGCATATTGCCCCCAACAATCTGGGTCCTCATTTTAACAACCTCAGAAGGATGGAAGGCTGAGTCAACCTTGAGCCTGGTGAGATTTGAACAGCTGAACTGCTGAACTAGTAGGTTGCACTGCTGCTTTTAACCACTGCACCACCTTGGCTCCAGTAGGACAGGGACGGTAGGCACAGTGGTCCGCTTATGCACGCCCCTTACAGACCTCTTAGAAATGGGGAGAGGTCTACTGTAGACAGTCTAAGGTTAAAGTTTTGGGAGTCAGGTAGTGCATTCCATGCATTGATCACTCCTGTGCTCTGCCTTGTGGGGCTTGCCCTGTTTGCCCTCTTTGCTGAATTTCTTGCTCTGGTTATTGTTTTGCAAAGCTGGCTTACTGGACTGCTGGCCCTGGTTACTGTTTGGGGTAACCTGGCTTACCGGACTACTCGCAGCCAGAGGCTGCTGAAGGTGCGTGTGAGAGCTTTGCTCCAGGACTTGTAGGGAACCTAGGGACATTTGGGGGCAAAGTTGGAGCAATAAAGGGAAGCTAGACCTGTTTTCTGGCTTGGTTGCTTTCATGCCATGCCCCGGGTCATCACAAGAACACACACACACACACACACACACACACACACACACACACACACACACACACACACACACACACACACACGAGAAAGGGCTGCAAAACTACAGATGTCTCCAAAAGGATCCAATCCGTTCAGAAAAGATCCCAGTTTGATTGGGGACGTATGCTCATATTTAAGATACGAAATATAAAATATTAGGAAAAAACCAAACCAAACCACCATATGATATGTTGGTTCAGTCCACAACAGATCTCTCCTCTCCCCGCTCCTGAAAGCCTGAAATACAGTCCTCGACTTACAACCATTTGCTTAGTTCAAAGTTACAACGGCAGTGGGAAAAAAAAGTGACTCACACTTACAACCGTTGCAGGTCACGCGATCAAAATCCAGACGCTCGGCAGCTGGCATGCATTTATAAGAACATTTGCAATATCCTGGGGGTCCTGTGATCTCCCCCTCTGGCGACCGTCTGACAAGCGAAGTCAATGGCAGAGAGCCAGATTCGCTTAACGACCGCACGGTTCACCTAATGATGGCTGTGATTCGCTTAACCACGGCGGCAAGAAAGGTCATTAAAACGGGGGCAAAACTCAACCCCGCTCTTGCTTACGGTGGAAATTTTCCGCTCAATTTTGGTCGTAAGTAAAGAAGACTGCCTGGAAGGTGGGTGGTGGGAAACATGATTTCCCCACCCACCAAAATAAACAAAAGGGGGCAAGCTCTTTCAAAGGGGCCTGTCAGCCGAAGGCAAAAACCAGTTTCACGATCAAAACTGTTTCTCCCGAAAGATTCGACATCAAAGCCTTGGAGATTGGCATCCAACCGTTTTTTTTTATTTTTATATTATTTGGGGGGGGGGAGCGGTGGGAAAACCACACGCCCATTCATCCCTGGGCAATCATTTCCATCCGCAGCGCTGGATAATTAAACACCCCTTTTTAGACAAATGAATAGGTAAGAAATGAAATTAAATCCCAATTATCTTCTATCTTCTTCCTCCATGCGCAGCTTTGCATATTCCTTCTCTTTCCCCCCACCCCCGGCAGCCCTCAAAGCTCAACCAACCCCCCCTGCCCTCCCCTCTGCAGTTTTTTCAAGTTTCTATGGTGTTATCTCCAATTAGATTTCCGTGACAAACCCTGCTGTAGCGGGTTATATTCATTCAATTGAAATCAAATTACTAATAATTTGCAAGCTTCCAGGCAGCCCCGGCTGCCTGGTGGAGGTGGGGTAAAGAGGGGCAAAGAGGTCTCCTTTATAAATTACTAATAATTAAAAGAGAGAAAGAGGCATCACCTTGCATTTTAACCTTCTCAGCTGCTGGTCCCCTTAACGCATAATCGGAGGAGAAAAGTTTAATAAGGTGACCCAGACGGGATTCTTCACCCACAGAGCGGAGCCGTTCCTCCTCCAAGCTCAGGGAGAGGCAAGGATGGGAAGAACCAAAGCTCTGCTAAGAAAACAGGCCAGCTTTGTTGGGAGAAAAATATATTCAAGCCGTCCGAGTGCTACCATGTTAAGGATGAGAATAAAATGTCATAAGAGGCGATTTGGATCTTTACTTGGAATTCAGACAGTTAGAAATGAAGCCGAGAT
Organism: Diadophis punctatus similis; assembly: GCA_023053685.1. Lineage (NCBI taxonomy): Eukaryota > Metazoa > Chordata > Lepidosauria > Squamata > Dipsadidae > Diadophis > Diadophis punctatus. The sequence goes on along the minus strand of JALIGW010000011.1, from coordinate 19,929,761 downwards.
TAAAAAGTCTAATAGAAAATATTTATTTTTAGTACAAAAACAATAAATCCTGAATAATTACATCTTTGCTAAGAAAACATGACCGTTCAGGTCAAGAGCCAAGGCAGAAGAAGATTAATGGTGGTTTAGGAATGTAGACATAGAAAATATTTATTTTTAGTACAAAAACAATAAATCCTGAATAATTACATCTTTGCTAAGAAAACGTGACCGTTCAGGTCAAGAGCCAAGGCAGAAGAAGATTAATGGTGGTTTAGGAATGTAGACATGCCTACACAGTTCCGCTTGTATTGGAATGTACCATAATATTAGGATAGGGGTGCATCACCCTGCGTAGACATACAACTGACAATATTCACACCGTGACAGGCTTGGAATGACATCATCATCCGTACATTTGGGGGGGAAACCAGGAATTCAGGCAGCGAGCAAGAACGCTGCAAAAATTGGTCAACTGGCCCACTTCTTTCACTTGCCAATTTTTTTTGACGCAACAGCCAACGGTGGCATTCGGGCGAACCGGTAGTAGCGACCTGCGGGTCCGCCCTGGCGCTATGCCGTCCTATTTAGCCACGTTCTCAAGCCGCGCGCATGAGCAAAGCACAGGCGCGGAAGGCCGTGCGCATGTGCGGAAAGCGCGTGTGTGAGCGAAGCAAGCGTGTGCACAGGTGAGCGCTCACATTTTCGGTGCTGGGCGAACCGGTTGGTAAATGATGTGAATCCCACCCTCTGCCAACGACACAACAAAGGCTTAAAGGTTTATAAAGGAGACATCTACACCTTTCCCCAAAAAACCACAGATTGTTTTAAGTTCCGAGCCTTATAAGTGATGAAACACAGATGCCAATTCAGGCTGAAGAACAGGATAAGGGTTTACGGAAAGGCAGGAAGGAAACAAGGAACCTCAAGGAGGGTTTTTGGAAAGCCTGTGGGTTCTGCTAGAACTTGGGGAGTTCCACAAGAGAGATTAAAAAAAGGACGTTCACTCAAAAACTAGCCCGTGTTTCTAACACGACAGCTTTGTTTCTTGATCAAGGGGCCCACAACTTTCTTCAAACAGGTTCCAAGTCCTGACAAAATCGAAAAACCTTTTCCTAAATCCTATCCTTCCATTGTGATCTTCATTCCTGACCAAGATATCTTACAGATCTGGAAAATTCAGCCATGGAAATCACTGTCAATCATGGTTGGTCCCACAAGGTTCATAGCTAAAGTTGTTTCCCAGATATTGAAAAGACATTAAGATGAGCAAAGGTTTTTTTTAATTTTTTTAATTAAATTTTTTTTAAAAATTTTTTAAACACACACACACACACACACACACACACACACACACACACACACACACACACACACATATATATACACATACATATCAGGGGCGGGTTTGCTCCTCCGTCACTACCGGTGTGCTACGCGCGCATCGCCATGTTGCGGGTGCTCTCTCTCTCGCTACGTGCGTGCGCCCTCTTGCACGATTTTGCTTTTGTGCCAAAATTTCACGAGGGGACGCACGCGCGATTTCGACGATTTTTTGCTTCCGCGCATGCATGGAAGCAGAATCTCACTGAAATCTCTCTCTCGCGCGCGTCCCCTCGCAAGATTTCGGCGAGATTTTGCTTCCGCGCATGCGCAGGAAGCAAAAAAAAAAGCCGAAAAATTGCCCCAAAAAGATGGCGGACGGGGAAAGACAGCACCGGAGCCGTCGCACACAAATTGCGCAATCGGCGGCTCCCTACCGGAGCTGCGCACTGAACCACACCGGTAGGAACCCACCCGATACATATATAGATATATACATAATTATGCGTGCACACACACGTTTTTCTATATTTTTGCTCTTTTATTTCCTCCTCTTCCCCCCCCCCACCCGCTTTGTTCACTTTTAATGAAACAGACACATATACACACACCCCAACAAAAGAGGCCACTGACTGACTCAGGAGTAAAGAAAATTGGAAACAAGGCATTGTCACTTTATCAAAAATCGGGAGAAAAAGAGGACATGACAAACTCCGTCCTGAACAGGATGGGATTGAGGCAGATGGGTAGAGATGGTGTGTGTGTGTGTGTGTGTGTGTGTGTGTGTGTGTGTGTGTGTGTGTGTGTGTGTGTAAACACAATCAATTAAAGAGGCAAACAGCCACAACTCTTTGGGGACATCAAAACCAGCTTTCCACTTAAGGGTTGTGAAATGGCAATTCCCAACCCTTGAAGCTTTCGTGCAAGCCGGCGATTTCGCTATTAGAAGATTGGACCTAGGACAAGGGTGACATGGAGACCCCCTTCACCCAAGGCCAAACAGCAAGAAAATGGGGGGGGGGGCTAAAAGATCCTACACCCCCACCCCCCAAAAAAATCACACACCTATCCAAGGAGACAGGATGCTGGAATATCTCAAATGTACCCTTGATCTTCTTTTAACCCGAGGTGGGTTCCTCCCCGTTCGCACCGTTTCTATAGAACCGGTAGTAAACCAGTGGTGACGTCACGGAGCCAGTTCTGTCGGTGCCGGTCTGTAAACGCCGCCATCTTTTTTTTTTTTTGGTGCTTTTTTTTTGTTTGTATTTTTTGCTGGGTTTTTTTATTTTATTTATTTATTTTATTTTATTTAGGATTCTTGTACGCCGCCCTGGGGACTCAGGGCGGCGTACAACATTTGAAGAACCACTAAGAAGCAAACCACTTTTGCTTCTACGCATGCGCAGAAGCTGAGTTTTCGGCACTGCGCATGCGCCACCATCTTGTTTTCGGCTCCCCCCCCAATTTTTTGCTGGTTTTTGCTTCTGCGCATGCGCAGAAGCAGAGTTTTCGGCACTGCACATGCACGTGCCCGCAAAGCGCAGCCACATGGCGCACAATGTGCGCGCAGCCACGCAGCGTGGAAGGAAGCGAACCGGCGGCGAGGCAAGTTAGAACCCACCCCTGCTTGTAACCCTAGTCATCAACGGTGCTATATCTTTCACCCCCATCTTCTGAAATTTTATTTATTAAATTTATATGCCCATGAAATAAAGGTTAACTGCAAGAGAGAGAGAGGGGGGGGGAGAGGGGGAGAGAGACAAAGAGGGAGGGAGGGAGAGAGGGAGAGGGAGGGAAAGGGAGAAAGGGAGGGATAGAGAGAGAGAGGGAAAGTGGGAGGGAGAGGGAGAGAAGGAGGGAGAGAGAGAGAGAGGGAAAGAGGGAGGGAGAGGGAGAGAGAGAGAGAGAGGGAGAGAGAGAGAAACTGTTCACCATGATCCTCCAATGTAGGTTTCTTGTTTGGTTTTAATTCTGGTTCTACGCCGGCTCTGGAGGAGCGTGCAGGCATAGAGAACACGCCAGTGGCACCGTGCCACGTGTGGCTTTATCCAGACCTCGGGCTGGGAAATTCCAGCGAAGATCAGGTACTGATTTTTGTCAGGGACCCAAAAGAGCTGGCAATCTCTCGTTTTTATCTGCTTTTTTGGCTTGGGGCAAACGGTGCGCTATAATCCTCGTTCAATGCTCCCTTTCATGTTGCTGAGCGCACGTCCTTGCCACAGGACGTCCTGGCACCCGTTCCTTTTGGCAGTTTCTACCCACATAGCCTCGGTGCCAGCCTGGTCAACTTTCTGATCGGTATATGCAACAACGTCTCCCAGGTTTATAGCAATGGGATTTCCCCCATTATATCCTCCGAAGATATAGTATTTAGTCCAACTTTGACCAAATTTGAGATCGCAGCTCTGTGGTTTTTCAAGAAGAGACATACACCGGTAGGCCTCAACTTACAACGGTTCATTTAGTGACTGTTCAAAGTTACAACGGCACTGAAAAAAAGTGATTTAGGATTGTTTTTCACACTTAACAACCATTGTAGCCCACCCCATGCTTGCGTGCTCAAAATTAAGACAATTGGCCACCGACTCGTATTTATGACGGTTGCAGAGTCCCGGGGGTCACGTGATCCCCTTTTGCGACCTCCTGACAAGCAAAGTCAACGGGGAAGCCAAATTCACTGGAACAACCGTGTTACAATGGAGCGGCTCACTTAACAACGGTGGGAAGGGAAGTCATAAAATGGGGCAGAATTCGCTTCGCCGTTGCCTCGCTTAGCAACGTAAATTCTGGGCTCAATTGTGGTCGTAAAATAGAGGATTGTGTGTTTCTAAAGCAATGGGGCAGGACCACACTTAAGTGTTTACGAGCAACAACTTCTCATTCTTTTCAAGGCCCACAAAGATGGGCTTGGAGATGGCAGGAATAAGTTTGCAAAAAAAAAAAACATTGGTCTGTCTTGTTTTAGTTTTAAGGACTGAAATGGGGCGCGCACACACCCCCACACCCCAAAAAATCTCTTAACCGCTGGTTTGCAGGCTGCAAAAAGTCCCATTTCCATATTAACAAAATATGCCTCCTTTTTGTGGCCAAAAAGCATGGATTTCAGACCACACGGATTTTCCTCAAGCATGCCGCGACATCGTAGTAGTTCCGACTTGCTATGCCACCAATGCACTTATTTATTATTAAATTTTAAACCAAATGAAGTGGAAGCTTTGCGCTACGCAACCACGGCAATCCCTGGTTTCTAGGCTCGTACAAGCGACCCTCGATGCACGACCAAAATTGGGACTCGGATTTTGGTCACTAAGCGATGCCGTCGTTAAACAGCTCGCCATGTGACTGGAACCAATTTTACAGCTGTTTTTTTCCCCGCGGTTGTTAAACAAATCACCGCCATTATGCGGTTACGAAGTAAGATAGTAAGATAGAGTAAAAGAAAAGTATAAAGGTGTATTTCCATGTAATCTTGTAAAGGTTTTAGAAGGTATATTGTACAATGGGATAGGTAATGTGAGAGTAATATGAATATTAAACGAAATACTGTATAAAATGTAATCATCCGACAATAGCTTTTGATGGAAAGGGGGATACAAATGCCCCACCTGTTTGTTATACGTTTTGTTTTGTCTTGTTTTGTATGTTCAATAAAAAAAAATAGGACTGGGATTTTGGTCGCTAAGCGATGCCATCGTTAAACAGCTCGCCATGTGACTGGAACCGATTTTACAGCTGTTTTTTTACCGCGGTCGTTAAACAAATCATGGCCATTATGCGGTTTTGAAGCAAACGCAGATTTCTGAATTGACTTTTTATTTTTATTTTTGGTCATTAAGCCAGCCGGGGAAGTCAAAAATCGTGATTGCAAATTGTCTTAATTGCAATCTGGTTGCCTGAATGGTAAGCATGTCACGAGGGGTGGATGATTCAACCGCTGTAACTTGGGAGGATGGCCTCGTGTCACTTTTTCCAAAGCGGTCTTAACTTTGAAGCACTGTTAGAACAAATGGTCATAAGACGAGGAACTGCCTACACACTTGTGCTTTTGGGGAGGGGAAAAAAGAAGAAAGAACAGGCGCATACCTTCTTTTCATGATACTAATATGGAAGTCGCCTTCCTGTTTGACATGGGAGTGATGTCCGTTGATTTTTTCCACCTCCTTGTGGTTGTCGCTGTTCGAGAATAGGGCGGGGGGCTCCTTTTTCGGGGTCCGGGAGGGAGGCAAGGGTATAGTTCTCTTCTCCGCCAAGCGGCCCCGGTTCTGGAAAAGCGAAAGGGAAAAAAAAGATAAATAAAAACGTCAGAACTCTGCCAGGAGAAGAACTCTCAAACACGAAAATGTGTACCTTTCTTTAAAAAACATTCACATGAAAGCGTCCGTTGATCCAAAAATATTTTCAGAATATTGAATGAAGAGGGGAGACAGCAGTGGAGGAACGGTGCAGGCTGAGGGAGGAGGAATAAAGCAAGCAAGCACAGAAGGAATAAGCCAACAACGTCACCCAATCCGGTTGATTTTTAAGAGGCCACCCCTGGCAATATTTTGCACTGGATGTTTTTGCTACACGTCTCCATCATCTCTCAGGATCTCATCCCTCGCTGTTTCAGGTGAGAACAGATGAACAGATTAATAGAGTTGGAAGGGACCTTGCAGGTCATCTAGTCCAACCCCCTGCCCAAGCAGGAGAACATTACAACTGCCTCTATCTAGGATCGAACTCACAACCTCCTGATTGTGAGGCAAGAGAAGTTAGATGCCTATCCTGGAGCTCCAGAGATAAGGCACATGCTATCTTACAAACTGCCATTCATTATTGTAACTAGACAACAGCCACATGCCAGCTGCCAACGTCCGACAGCTGTGAGACTTTTTCTGGCGAGAACCCACAAAGTGATGAGCCCATCCGCTCATTTAAAAAAGCCAACTAAGGTAGCTCTCTTGTATCTTGATCTAGAAAAGTCCATCCACAGTCCACTTATCTCTGTCACTCGCCAATGCGCTTGCACAAATTGTGGATTTTTTTTCCCACCAAAGGGAAAGAAAACAAGAATTTCCCTCTTGAAATACTGGGATTAGACAATTTACAACTACGTCACCTCCAATCTGATCTAAATGTAGTTCATAAAATCATATACCAAAATGTCCTTCCTGTTAATGACTACTTCAGCTTCAACCGCAACAATACACGAGCACGTAATAGATTCAAACTAAATGTAAAGCGCTCCAAACTCGACTGCAGAAAATACGACTTCAGCAACAGAGTGATCAATGCCTGGAATGCACTACCTGACTCTGTGGTTTCCTCCCCAAACCCCCAAAACTTTAACCTTAGACTGTCTACAGTCGACCTCTCCTCGTTTCTAAGAGGTCTGTAAGGGGCGTGCATAAGCGCACCAGTGTGCCTACCGTCACTGTCCTACTGTCCTATTGTCCTCTTTTATCGTTACTTTTTACTTATGTTTATACAAATTATTACTATACATGTTTGACAAATAAATAACTAAAATAAAATAAAAATAAATAAAATTCCAGCAAGTTAAAGGCAAATGATAGGAGACAAAAATGCCTATACTTGAACAATTAAACCTCTCCAACAAAGCTCCCATCCGCAAACACACACACCCCAATCAGATTATTTTGCAGTGCACAATTTTGGGGTGGGGGGGGAAGGAAGGAGGTCTTGAGATGGGAAAACAAGGGGGGGGGAACCTCAAAGGAGGTTGAGGGATATCTGCGCTCTGGTTGGGAGATAGAACAAGTGCCAGAAAATGCAGAATAATCCCTCCCAGCAGAACCCCGACGAGCTTTTAATTGATCCCAGAGACACAGCAGCCTTGGATGGAGCAGAATTTGCAACGTGTGTGGGGGGCAGAAAAAAAACCTCACGGAGCTGAAGAGATGGAAAGGATGGGGTGTTTAACTCTGCAGGGGCACCACCGTCCGTCAATATTTGATAATGAAGGAAAGAAAGAAAGGAGATGGAGGGAGGGAGGGAGGGAGGGAAGGAACATTCAAAGAAGATGGGTGGGTGGATGGATGGATGGGAAGATTCAAAGAAGGAAAATGATAGGAGACAAAAAACGCCCTATACTTGAACAATTAAACATCTCCAACAAAGCTGGGAGGGAGGGTGGGAGGGAGGGTGGGAGGGGAAAGAGAAGAAGGGGAGGGGAGGAAGGTAAAAGAAAGGAAGAAGGAAGGAAGGAAGGAAGGAGAAGATAGAGGGAAGGGAAAGGAGGAGAAGGGGAAGGGAGGAAGGTAAAAGAAAGGAAGAAGGAAGGAAGGAAAAGATAGAAGGAAGGCAAAGAGGAGAAGGGGAGGGGAGGAAGGTAAAAGAAAGGAAGAAGGAAGGAAGGAAAAGATAGAGGGAAGGGAAAGGAGAAGGGGAGGAAGGTAAAAGAAAGGAAGAAGGAGGGAAGGAAGGAAAAGATAGAGGGAAGGGAAAGGAGAAGGGGAGGGGAGGAAGGTAAAAGAAAGGAGGAAGGAAGGAAGGAAGGAAAGAAGGAAAGAAAGAAAGAAAGAAAGAAAAAGAGAGAGGGAGGGAGGAATATTCAAAGAAGATTGATAGGTGGATGGATGGAAGGAAGGAAGGAAGGAAGGAAGGAAGGAAGGAAAGAAGGTGGGTGGGAGGGAGGGAGGAATATTCAAAGAGAATGGATGGATGGAGGGAGGGAGGGAGGGAGGGAGGGAAGGAGGGAGGTAAATTACAAATTGACCCCTGCAGTATCATATAAGGAAAATATATATAAAATGTTCTATCGCTGCCATCTCCCTCCGGCACGATTGGCGAAGATGTTCCCGACGATGTCTTCGAAATGTTGGAAGTGCAAGAAGGAGCAAGGGACCTACTACCACCTTTGGTGGACGTGCCCTAAAATCAAAGTATTTTGGAATAAAATAAGAAATTGGCTGGTAGAAATTACCCCACAGGCGATTGATTTGAAGCCGGAACTGTTCTTGTTGGGAATTTTTAGAGAAAAGTTTTAAAAAGAGGACCGTTACATAATACTTCATATAACTACCACCGCTAGGATTGTTTACGCGCAGAGTTGGAAAAATGATACCATCCCCACATCCTCAATGGTCGTTAGAAAAATCTTGGAATGCTCCGAGATGTGTAAACTAACAATGGAGATACACGAGAAGGAGGAGACAGAATTCTATGACGCTTGGAATAAATCGTACAAGTGGTTAAATCACAACAAAAAACTTCAAATTTGGTTATAAAAGGTGAACTATGAAGAAACTGTAAATGTTCTTACTCTCACATCTTATGTAAACAATTAGAGGTATACAGTATATAACTAAAATGGAAGAAACAGATGTTGAATATACAGTAGGAGATTCCATCCATTGAACATAGAACTGGATAAACAATAGCGATTGTTTAAATTAAAATAGTAATACCGTAAAGTGTAAATACTGTATATTTGGAAATGAAATAGCTGTAAAAATGGTTAGTTTTTACTTTGTTTGTATTTTATGTATTTTTGTATGTCTTGTTTAGATGTTGTTTTGAACTAAAAAACTCAATAAAGATTATTTTAAAAAAAGAAAAAAGTGACTTATTTATTTATTTATTTGTGAGATTTATATACTGGCTCATAGTGCAAGCGGTTTACACCATTAAGCAATGTATATATTTACATTGCCCCCAACAATCTGGGTCCTCATTTTACCTACCTCGGAAGGATGGAAGGCTGAATCAACCCTGAGCCGGTGAGATTTGAACAGCTGATCACAGTCAGCTAAAGTAGTCTGCAGTACTGCACTCTAACTGCTGCGCCACCTCGGCTCTTCGCTTACAACCCATCCTCGCACTTACGACTGCCACACAGCATCCCCATTGCCACCTGCTCAAAATTCAACAAAGCCATTGGCCAGCTGTTTTAAGAGAGTTTCTGAATTGTCCGAGATGAAGTAAACAACTCCTTGAGAAACATTTAAAGCCCACAAATACAGAGGCGCGTCCCAACCTACAGAACTCGGTCCATCCAGGCAGATCAAAATCCCCACACTCGCAGGCGGAGACACACACAGGAAAAGCAATACTAAAAATATCCTCCGTCTGCGAGTTTCCTATTTGCAGCCGGGGAGGGAAGGGGGGGGGAGAGAAACAGCTATTTTTTTCTTCTTCTGCTGTGCATGCATTTCACTCCGTTTCTCAGTTTCGGTTCCCAACAATCCTCGTCGCCGTTCGCAATGTCACAACATGCCGCGTTCTTTAAGGGACTACGTAGGTGGCACAGCAGAGCAAAGCAAAGAGGAGATGCTAGGAAGATACCAGCTGCCATTTGGGGGAGGCAAGTTAGTGCCAACTCTAGGCAGATATTTCTCTCTCTGGGCACACTGAGAATGTATCTTCTGAACAAAACTCCGCATTGGCGACAGGAAGGGCATCCGGCCATTAAACACTCTGTTAGCTCCATTCAGTTGTCCGATGCAAGGGATTATGGAGTCATTAAAAGGAGATAGCAATAGCAATAGCACTTAAGACTTATATACCGCTTCATAGTGCTTTACAGCCCTCTCTAAGTGGTTTACAGAGTTCAGCATATTGCCCCCAACAATCTGGGTCCTCATTTTACCCACCTCGGAAGGATGGAAGGCTGAGTCAACCTTGAGCCTAGTGAGATTTGAACAGCTGAACTGCTGAACTGCAGTGCTGCACTTTAACCACTGCGCCACTTCGGCTCTTACAATGATGATGATGAATATGTATTTGTGCCACCTATGGGAAGATAAAGTATGATGCAAAATGAATGAAATGATTGATCTGGAATGTTGGAATTTGAATTTGAACAATTTTATCCTCTTCCTTATCTGATAGGTTATCTTTTTGAAGTAGGTAAAGAATTTATAACTTGATGTTTAATAGTAAATATAGTAAATGTAAGCAAATGTGGAATTTTTAAAGGATAAGGGTTTTTGAGTCATATGGAAACTAGGGAGTAAGGGGGGGGGAAGGAACAATGAATAAGAAAACAAGGATGAGAAAGAAGCATTACGGCCTAGATTTAAGAAGTTAGAGACAAAAGAGTCAGCAGATGAAAGAAATAATAGAGGTAAAATTTACTTGAGAGATAATTTGGGTATCCGGATGACGAAATTAGATTAAGGAGGTAGTAAGAGTTAAATAATATATACCGAAGGTTAAGATATAATAAAATGGATGTATTTTTAATGCTTATTGAAGGTATATATGCTGTTATGTATGTATTTGTATGTATGAAGTTGGAGAAAAATAAAAAAAACTTTTTCTTAAAAAAAAAAAGGAGATGATGATGAAGTTAGTGCCAACTCTGCACATATGGGACCAGCAAATCTTACAGCGAACAATGCCAACTTTAAGAGCCGAGGTGGCGCAGTGGTTAAAAGTGCAGCACTGCAACCTACTTCAGCTGACTGCTAGTTCAGCTGTTCAAATCTCACCAGGCTCAAGGTTGACTCAGCCTTCCATCCTTCTGAGGTCGGTAAAATGAGGACCCAGATTGTTGGGGGCAATATGCTGAACTCTGTAAACCGCTTAGAGAGGGCTGTAAAGCACTATGAAGCGGTATATAAGTCTAAGTGTTAT
>JALIGW010000011.1:19896380-19913880 GCA_023053685.1 Diadophis punctatus similis | reverse complement strand
ACCTGGAACCAGTGAGGATCGAACTGCTGGCAGTGGGCAGAGTTAGCCTGCAATACTGCATTCTAACCACTGGGAAGGAAGGAAGGAAGGAAGGAAGGAAGGAAGGAAGGAAGGAAGGAAGGAAGGAAGGAAGGAAGGAGTAGCAATAGCACTTAGACTTATATACCGCTTCACAGTGCTTTACGGCCCTGTCTAAGTGGTTTACAGAGTCAGCCTCTTGCCCCCAACAATCTGGATCCTTGATTTACCGACCTCGGAAGGATGGAAGGCTGAGTCAACCTTGAACCAGTGAGGATCGAACTGCTGGCAGTGGGCAGAGTTAGCCTGCAATACTGCATTCTAACCACTGGGAAGGAAGGAAGGAAGGAAGGAAGGAAGGAAGGAAGGAAGTAGCAATAGCACTTAGACTTATATACCGCTTTACAATGCTTTACAGCCCTCTCTAAGCAGTTTACAGAGTCAGCGCTATTGCCCCCAACAATCTGGGTCCTCATTTTACACACCTCAGAAGGATGGAAGGCTGAGTCAACCTTGAGCCTGGTGAGATTTGAACTGCCGAACTGCAGCTAACAGTCAGCTGAAGTAGCCTGCAGTACTGCACTCTAACCACTGAGCCACCTCGGCTCTTCTAATGTGCCTTTTGTGCATGCTATGCAAATTATCAGGTAATGTACACTTTTTAAGGCACATAGACTTTGCACACTGTTCATGCGTGGTTCTTAGCTCAGGGGGTGTTTCATTACAGAATGTCAGAGTTGGAAGGGACCTTGGAGGTCTTCTAGTCCAACCCGCTGCTCAGGCAGGAGACCCCACACCATTTCAGATAAATGGCTGTTCTGATTTTTCTTCCTAAAAGACAACTGCAATCTAAAAAGCTGGACTCCGTGTGGCCAAAACTGAGGAAAACTACCAAAACTTTTGAGTATATGAATAACAGAAGATTCTTCTTCCTTTTTTGGAAAAAAAAATCCTTGTAAATAAAAATTCCATTACACATTTTCGCTCAAATGCCCTGAAATTAAAGATTCAAAACCAAGTTTACAGGTGCTGTCTGTTGCTTACTACCGTAGGAAACACACACAAAAAAGGAATGATAGTAAATGTGCCAGAGACGCAAAACCAACGACAAACCTATTACAGTCAATCCTCGTTTAGTGACTGCCTCATTTAACGACCATTCACAGCTACAATGGTGATGACACTGTAACCATTCCTCACATTCAGAACCTTTGCAGGTCTATACAACTGAGGCAAGATTGTAAACACAACTGCGGTTTCACACAGTGACTGCTTTGCTTAACAACCATGTCGTTAATGGCAGTTCCGGTCACTAAGTGAGGGATACCTGTAACATGTCAGACAAATGACGAGGATATTCCCAACAGTGGCATAGGAAAAGCAGAATAAACTTTGCAGCAGTTTCTTAAAATCTGCGGAAATACCCCATTTTAAGCATAAAAATAGATCAAAGGAGCCCCATCCTCAATTTGCCTCCAGAAGTTGTGAACGCTCCAACACTGGAAGCTTTTAAGAAGAGATTGGACAACCATTTGTCTGAAATGGTATAGGGTTTCCTGCCTGAGCAGGGGGTTGGACTAGAAGACCTCTAAGGTCCCATCCAATGCAACAGAGGTACAAACACTACGTTGGGAGTTTTTTTTTCTCCCCAGTGAGTGCCTAAACCAGGTGTTGTAAACTTTGCATTTCCTTAACAGGGTCTGTCCTCACTGTAGAAGTGGATTCACACCCTTGTGGGCAGATATGACACCCCACAGCGAGACAAATAGCATGCCCCTATAGCAGCGGTTCCCAACCTGGGGGTCGCGACCCCTTTGGGGGTCGAATGACCATTTCCCAGGGGTCGCCCCGGCATCCTCAGCTTCCCCCCACTGCCACAAGCCTGGCCATATCGCACCCCACAACCCGCGCCCCCACCCCGAATGCTACAGGTAGACGGGAGAGACTCTGAGAAGGGGATGGCTCTCTCCGGGCAGCCGCATGTCCCGGCCCCGCCGAAGTCACGCATGCCTTTTGCGACGGGGCTCAAAAATCTCCCAGAGACAACATGCGAAGCGAGCGGAGACCTCGCCCGGATCTGGAGATTTCACCCGGACGCCGCCATTTGGGTTCTTTTACCCTCTGTGCATGCGCAGAACGCTTTGTGCATGCACAGAGGGTAAAAGAACCCAAATGGTGGCGGCGAGGTGGGTTGCGGTGGGGGGGCGGGGGCGGGGGGTGGGTCGCGGCATTAGGAAGGTTGGGAACCACTGCCCTATAGGAAAAAAGTTAGCTCAGTGCAAAACTACGGGAGGTCCTCGTCTTACAACTGTCTTCTATTTATGACGGTCAATGTCCCAGGGTCACGGGATCCCCTTTTGCGACCTTCTGTGCAATTCCCCAAGTGCAAATCCAGGAACATAAAATCCAGTTTACAAGGTGCCCAGTTCACCTTATGTAATGCATTGGCTGAATTCAAGAATACGGTTGGTTGGTTGGTTGGTTGGTGGGTTGTTGTTTTTTTTGCTCTGAATCTCTTTACAAAACCCATTTCACCCCAAAACCCGTCCCGCATCTCCCAAAAATCAATCTCTTCCTTCTCCAGACGGCTGTGATTTCATGTGCTCTGTTGCTCCAACCCGATTTTTTATGGCACCCTGTCAAGAAACCGCCACGGCGGTGAAGAAAGCAGGCAAGGAACGAGACGAAGCGGAATCTATCCGAAAACCTCAAAAGCTCTTTTGTTCCAGTCGGCTGCCAAAAAAATGAAAGAGAGAGGAGGCGGGAGGGGGGGGCCGCGAGTGGGTGGGTGGGCTTAAAGCTTCGCTCGCCCCATTGGAGCCAAGCAAACTTCTAAAATGGCTTTAAGAATACCTCGCTTCTCTTCTTTAAATGCGGAGCCCCAGAAAGCAACTTCGTTCGGGGAAAACATCAAAAACATCAATGGCATCTTTGAACCGCTTCCCACGGGGCATCGTACAATCAGAATAAGAGTCGGAAGGGAGCTTGGAGGTCTTCTAGTCCAACCCACTGCTCAAACAGGAGACCCTATCCTCTTTCAGATACTGTATTTTTCAGAGTATAAGATGCACCTTAGTTTTGGGGGAGGGAAATAGGGGGAAACATCTACCTACTAGGTCAGTGATGGCGAACCTTTTTTTCCTCGAGTGCCGAAATAGTGCACGTGCGCACTATCACACGCACGTGCGTGCCCATACCCATAATTCAAAGCCCCTCACTCGCCCCACCCCCCCTGCGCATGCGTGTGCGACCCATCCCATTCCCCCGTTTCCCGACTTCCAGTGGGCCTGGTAGGCCAGTTTTTCGCCTTCCCCAGGCTCCAGAGGCTTTTTTGGAGCTTGGGGAGGGCAAAAACGCTCCACCCCCGCCACCCTGGAGGCCCTCCAGAGGCCAAAATCGCCCTCCCAGAGCCTCCGCGCGAGCCAAAAATCAGCTGGCGGGCACACACATGCGCACTGGAGCTGAGCTAGGGCAACGGCTCGCGTGCCGGCAGATATGGCTCTGCGTGCCACCTTTGGCACCCGTGCCATAGGTTCGCCATCACTGTACTAGGTATTCATCTGGCTAGCGTCCTTGGTCTGGTCAGTTTCAGCACATTATTTTATCCCCTGGTTAGGGCTGAAAAAAACCTTTTTCGGAGGGAGTAGCAATGAAAACAAGCCTGCAAAGACTTAGGGCTGGAAAAAAACTACTTCGGAGGGAGTAGCAATGAAAAAATACTGCAAGCCAGGAAGAGCCAGGAAGATCGTTAGCACCTTGTTAAGGTTGGGGTAAAAAGCTTCAAAAAAACTACATTCGGAGTATAAGATGCACCCAAATTTTCAACCTCTTTTAGGGGGGAAAAGGTGTGTCTTATACTCCGAAAAATACGGTAAATAGTTGTCCAGTCTCTTCTTAAAAACATCCAGTGTTGGAGCACCCACGATTTCCGGTGGCAAGCTGTTCCACTGGTTAATTGTCCTCATTATTAGGCAGTTTCTCCTCAATTCCAGGTTGCTTCTCTCCTTGATTAGTTTCCATCCGTTGTTTCTTGTCCTGCCCTCGGGTGCTTTGGAGAATAAATTGACCCCCTCCTCCTTGTGGCAGCCCCTCAAATACTGGGATATTGATATCATGTCACCCCCCTAGTCCTTCTTTTCTGCAGACTAGCCAAACCCAAATCCTGCAATCGTTCGTCATCTGTTTTTGTCTCCAGGCTTTTAATCATCCTAGTTGCTCTTCTCTGCACTTTTTCCAAAGTCTCCACATCTTTTTTTTTCTTTCTGTAAGGTGGTGATCAAAACTGGATGCCGTATATTCCAGGGGTTGGCCTTACTAAGGCTTCATAAAGTGGTACTAATACTTCACGTGATTTGGATTCTGTGCCTCTGTACACTTGGGAGAACTATTTTAGCAGCCTTCAAGACGTGCAAACAGGTTCAAATCACTTTTGCGCATGCCAGCGTTTCTGAGCAAGCCGCAACGCTTGTGAGAATTGGGAGTTCCTCTCCCCGGTTTCCAGCAGGAAGTACCGTATTTTTCAGAGTATTCAGAGCACCTTTTCCCCCCCTAAAAGAGGCTGAAAATTTGGGTGCGTCCTATACTCCGAATGTAGCTTTTTTTTTTGAAGCATTTTTTCCAGCCCTAACGAGGCACTAACGATCTTCCTGGCTCGCAGGCTTTTTCATTGCTACTCCCTCGGAAGGAGGTTTTTTCCAGCCCTAAGTCTTTGCAGGCTTTTTTTCATTGCTACTCGCTCCGAAGAAGGTTTTTTTAAGTCCTAACCAGGGGATAAAATAATGTGCTGAAGCTGACCAGACTAAGGACGCTAGCCAGATGAATACCTGATAGGCAGATTTACCCCCCTATTTTCCTCCCCAAAAACTAAGGTGCGTCTTATACGCCAAAAAATACGGTAAACCCTTGCTTAATCAAGGCTCCCGTTTTGAATTAGCGGCAAGTTACGGGGTTATCTAGTTCTTCTATCACATTTGCTCCTGATGCCTGTTGCCTTAGCAACGGACCAAAAAGTCATCTTTACAGATCCGGAGTATCTATCTCCCTTCTGGATACGTATCCAGATTTTGCATTTTTTTTAAAAAAGACCATGTCAGTCAGAAACGCTCAACGAGTACAAGGTCACACCGAAAGCTGAAATCAAGCAAGATTCAGAATCTCTCAGGGCGGAGACAATTGCCACAAACGTTTTGCTATTAAAAGTAAAAGTCCAGTTTTTACTAAGCGCACCTGAGCCCAAATACAGGTAGACCTCAAGTTACAACCCTTGAGTGACCATTCGAAGTTACACGAGGAACTTTAAAAAGAATCCTCACGCTTACACCCATCACAGTTAAGTCCTCGACTTGAGGCCACAACTGAGCCCAAAATTCCGGATGTTAAGTGAGACATTTGTTTGCCCCATTTCACGACCTTTCTTGCCACATTTGTTAAGTGAATCATCACTGCAGTTAGCAATAGCACTTAAGACTTATATACCGCTTCACAGTGCTTTACAGCCCTCTCTAAGTGGTTTACAGTCAGCCCTATTGCCCCCAACAATCTGGGTCCTCATTTTACCGACCTCGGAAGGACGGAAGGCTGAGTCGACCCTGAGCCTGGTGAGATTCGATCTGCCAAATTGCAGGCAGCCGGCAGTCAGCAGTAGTAGCCTGCAGTACTCTAACCACTGCACCACCGCAGCTCACACAGTTGATGAGTTAGTAACTCTGTTGTTAAGCGAATCTTTGCTTTGTCAGAAGGTCCCAAAAGCAGATCGTGTGACCTCAGGACACAGCAACGGTCGTAAGTATGAACCAGTTGCCAAGCTCCTGAATTTTGATCAGAAGATCATGGGGACGCTGCAAAAGGTTCTAACTGCGAAAAACGGTCATACGTCGCTATTTTCAGACTTCGAACAGTCGTTAAAGCATCTCTTGTAAGTCAAAGACTCGCTGTATCCATACAGACCCCCCCAAAAGGAGGTCAGACACCCCAAATCCCATTCCAATTTTTCTGGCTGTTAAAAGTCCAGCATTTTAAGCTTTGGTCTGTGCTCCGTCCACCTCAAGGACGGAAACGGAATAAATTTAACCCCATGTCTTCGCATTCAAAGACAGAGATTTTAAGAACGACAAAATTAGGCTGGAAATGGGGGAGTTTTAGCTGGGGGGGGCGCATGTTGGCAAGTGTCAAATAGAACGATAAGAAGGAAATGTAACTCATCTGGATGGAATGATCCGATCACTGGTTGACTAAGGGTGCTTTTAAATAATAAATCTATCCAGATAATTAAAATTTGCAGGAACTAGCTGGGAACACCAGCCAATATAGAAAGTAAATTGGAAAGAAATTTTGCTGGGGTGGGGTGGGGAATGCTCCTCTCCTCCCCGCTGTGCAAAATGAATCAAAAAACAATTTAAACCTCGGGTAATGTTAAGCTCTTTCTCGCACAAACACACCCCCAAACTAGCAATCCAATAAAACTTGGCCCAAACCAACCATAAGGTTTTCATTAGGATATTATTATTTTTTAAGAGACGAACCAGAGCTTAAAAAAAAAAATCAGACAATTATTGCTCAATGGTTGGCCGGAGACAAACATAGGTAGTCCTCGACTTACAACAGTTCCTTTAGTGACCGTTCACAGTTACAACGGCACTGAAAAAAGTGACTTACGACCATTTTTCATAGTTACCACCTTTGTAGCATCCCCAGGATCGTGGGATCAAAATTCAGACACGTGGCAGACAGTTCATACTTACAACGGTTGCAGTGTCCCGGGGTCACGTGATCCCCTTTTGCGACCTTCTGTCTAGCAAAGTCAATGGCTTTGATTCACTTAACAACCGGATGACTAACTTATCAACTGCAGGGTTTCACTTAACAACCGAGGCAAAAAAAAAGTTTGCAAAAATGGGGCAAAACTCACTTAACAAATGTCTCATTTAACAACATACATTTTGGGTTCAATTGCGGTCATAAGTTGAGGACTGCCTCTACCTGTACACCACTTGCTCAAATGTGGTCATAAGGACCCTCCTCAGAACAGGCCAGCCTGTTCACACAGGATGGGCATTGATTAACACCGGGTGATGGAACAAAAGGCCGAAGAATTAAAATAAAAACACAGCTCTGACATCTGTTGTGTGGCTAAAGTGATTGCCAAGTTGGAAAACGGGGAGAATACAATTTGCACACAGCAGCTGCACCACCATTGCAAAACGAAGTAACAGAACCCCAAAAATAATTTCCTAAAAAAACCCAAAAAAACACAACCTCCCTGCATGGCATGCATATACGTACATATTTTACAAGTCGGACAAATGGACATCCGCTGGTGAATTTTAGGCTAAGCACACCTGAAAGGTTGAACACAGCCAACCTTTCAGGTGTCCTACTGCACCGCACAAACAGACACACACACACACAGAGTCCTTCCGTAAGCGGCTGTCACCAATTAAAAACCCTCGTTCGTGGCCTGAAGCGCTGGAGACAGCCCCAGGCGGTTTTAATGACATCTCTAAATAATTTTGACAGCAAAATTACTTATCTCCGCTCACCCTTAGTCTGCCCTTGACACATCGCTAACAAGACTGACGCCTGCTCCTGCCCTTCCTTCCCGTGTATTAATTTATTTCCCTTCCCACTTTCTCCCCTATCACACACACACACACACACACACACACACACACACACACACACCACACTGTCTTTAGCAAAATGATCCAAATGTTGGTTTGTTTCCAACTGTGTGGCCGAGACACATTTCTCAGCTGGGCAATGAAACAGCCAGGAGAATATAAGAGCGAGAGAGAGAGAGAGAGAGAGAGAGAGAGAGAGAGAGAGAGAGAGAGAGAGAGAGAGAGAGAGAGAGAGAGAGAGAGAGAGAGAGAGAGAGAGAGAAAAGAAAAATTGGCTCCGTTTTTAAAATACAGATAGTCTTCGACTTACAACAGTTCATTTAGTGACCGTTCGAAGTGACAACGGCACTGAAAAAAAGTGGCTTATGGCCATTTTTCAGAGTTATGACCGTTGCAGCATTCCCCGGGGTTGCGTGATCAACATTCAGGCAACTGACTTGTATTTATGACGGTTGCAATATGGGTCATGTGATTCTACTTTTTTTTATTTTTTTTTATTTTTTATTTTTTATTTTTTTTTATTTTTTTTTTATTTTTTTTATTTTTTTATTTTTATTTATTTATTTATTTATTTTGCTGTTCTTGTGTGCCGCCCTACTCCCTGGGGACTCAGGGCGGCGCACAACAGAGCACAAGAACAATACAAAACAGTAGCAACTTTCTGTGACTTTCTGACAAGCAAAGTCAATTTGGAAAGCCAGATTCACTTAACAACCGTGTTGCTAACGTAACATTTAATGCAGTGATTCGTTTAACAACGGTTGCAAGGAAGGTCCTAAAATGGAGCAAAATTCACTTAACAATTTTCTCACTTAGCAGTAGAAATTTTTGGGCTTCATTATCGACTACCTGTATTCAGATTCCCAGGAGATATATAATGCTGGCTTTTTGGACTACCGTATAAACCATGATTGTTGGGTTATCCTAAGCCATGGTTGACGAACAGTGGATTGGAAGCATTCCAAACCAAAGTGAACCAAGCCGCTATATTGCTTACTGTGCCTAACTTAGGATATGTCCAAGTTTTAATGGGGAAATAACAAAAGGGCTGATTTGCAAACTACATGTGTTTAAATTTTGATTTAACCCATGTGATGAACCTAATATCATATTGCAAATTGACACAACTGGATTAGCGCATATTAATAGTGTGTAACCTCCACCCCCCACTCCGCATCACTGCAAATGACAAAGTGCATGTATGGCCTGTTACTTATTCCTCCCACGAAATCATGACAAAATCGTGACAAAACCAACCAGTTAAGGGAGGCCAAACGTAGTTATCTCAATGTTGCAGACAGGGGGAGCCCAAGAGCAAGTTAATTCCTGGTACAAAATACTGTTTATTATTGGGGGGGATTTTTAATATTTGTAATAAAACAGTGAACTGAGGGGGTCCTTGATGCTCTCTGAGCTTGCTTGGTGGTTTTTTTTTTGGGGGGGGGGCAAATATTTCGTTACCCAAACAATAGCAATAGCACTTTACTTATATACCGCTTCATAGTGCTTTACAGCCCTCTCTAAGCGGTTTACAGAGTTCAGCATATTGCCCCCAACAATCTGGGTCCTCATTTTACCGACCTCGGAAGGATGGAAGGCTGAGTCAACCTTGAGCCTAGTGAGATTTGAACAGCTGAACTACTGAACTAGCAGTCAGCCTGCAGTCGCAGCATTTAACCACTGCACCACTTCAGCTCTTACCTGATGTTACCCAAACTAGGTAACATCATCAGCTAGCCGTCTAGTACTGATGATGTTACTAGTTTGGGTAGCGAGATGTCTGCAACACCAAGGACCCCTCATGTCAAACCTGAGATACAAATATTCTATTTCTTCTTTCTTTCTTTCTTTCTTTCTCTTTCTTTTTCTTCTTTCTTTCTCCTTCCTTCCTCCTTCCTTCCTTCCTTTCCTCTTTCTTTCTTTCTTTCTCTTTCTCTCTCTCTCTCTGCCTTCCTTCCTTCCCTCTTTCTTTCTTTCTTTCTTTCTTTCTTTCTTTCTTTCTTTCTCTCTCTTTCTCTCTCTCTCTCTCTCACACACACACATTCTCTCTCTCTCTCTGCCTTCCTTCCTTCCTTCCTTCTCCTTGGTACTAGCACTGATGATGTTACTTAGTTTGGGTAAGGAAAGGTCTGCAAGAAAACAGCCAAGCTCAGAGAGCAACCAAGGACCCCACAGTCCTCCCCGCCCCTCTGCAAACCCCACTCCCTTCTAGAATTGATGATGTTACTTAATTGGGTCATGAAACGCCTGCAAAAAAACCCGCCAAGCTCCGAGAGCACCAAGGACCCCCTCATGTCAACCCTGAGCTACAAATATTCTCCTTTATTAGCAACCAGCGAACTGCAACAGCTTAGAAGCATCTTATGTTCCCCCCCTGCCTGGAAACCAAATGGCATAAATTATATATATTTTTCCAAGCCTTTCCTACCCTTCCGGAGTTAAGGGCAGACCTGGGAGCTTACCAATTACCTGTGGTTTATTGCTTATACCCAGCCCTGCGCTAAATAATGGGGGGGGGGTGTTAGCCAGCTTGGGGGTGCGTCTATATCCCCCCCTTAAAATGCCTGGAAAGCAATAAATGCACGGGAACCAGCCTTGCGGCTTGGCGTGCCTGTCTTTGGAATAGCAGAATAACAAAGAGTTGGAAAGTGAAAGGAGCCGCCAACTTTCCCCCTCTACTCATTCATGGCGCCTTCCCTCCTGAACAAGGGAACCCCGGGCAGAGGGAGGCTCTCTTAACTAGCCTGGTTTCTCGGGCCAGACCACCGTGCAAAGCCGCACACGTGCACGCCGGAACCCGACCCGCCGGCAGCCCCACTCCCGGCTCTCGAGGCTCCCGGAATGCAGGCTTAGGAAACCGGCGTGGCAGTGGGGCGCGCCTCCGTGCTCCTTCCTCCGGCTGCAAAACCGGCTGAACCGCCTCGGCTCTCCAGCTGGCAAACCCCGCTCTGACCTCGCCGGCGGGGGAGGGAGGAGGGTTAGGGTGAGGGAGGGAGGGAGGGAGGGATGAAGAATGGGGGGAAGGATGAAGGAATGGGGGAGGGATAGGTGAAGGAATAGAAGGATGGAGGGAGGGATAAATAGATGGAGGGATGAAGGAAGAGAGGGGTGGGATGGAGGGAAGGATGAAGAATGGAGGGAGGGATGAAGAATGGAGGGAAGGATGAAGGAATGGGGGAGGGATAGGTGAAGGAATAGAAGGATGGAGGGAGGGATAAATAGATGGAGGGATGAAGGAAGAGAGGGGTGGGATGGAGGGAAGGATGAAGAATGGAGGGAGGGATGAAGAATGGAGGGAAGGATGAAGGAATGGGGGAGGGATAGGTGAAGGAATAGAAGGATGGAGGGAGGGATAAATAGATGGAGGGATGAAGGAAGAGAGGGGTGGGATGGAGGGAAGGATGAAGAATGGAGGGAGGGAAGGATGGAGGGAGAGAGGGGTGGGATGGAGGAAAGAATGAAGACTGGAGGGAGGGAGGGAGGCATAGGGAGGGATGAAGGATGAAGAGATGGAGGAGGGATGGAGGGAGGGATAGGTGAAGGAATGGAAGGATGGAGGGAAGGAAGGAGGGAGGGAGGGATAAATGGACAGATGAATGGAGGGAGAGATGGACACAGGGTGGGATGGAGGGATGAAGGAATGGAGGGAGGGATGAATGGAGAGAGGGAGGGAGGGAGGTTGGGGTGAGGAAAGGAGGGATGGACAGAGGGATGAAGAAGGGATAGACGAAGGAATGGAAGGAGGGAGGGATAAAGGGATGGATGGAAATGGAGGGAGAAATGGATGGAGGGATGAAGGGAGGGCGAGGGAGGGAGGATGAAGAAATGGGGAAGGGATGGAGGGATAGATGAAAGAATGAAGGGATAGAGGGAGGGAGGGATGGGAAGATGTATGCTCCAGCCTCCAATTCCAGAGGGAGCCAAAACAGAGGCTATTTCCCCAACTTTGACAAACAGGAAATCCGAGCACACGAGGAAGGCCTGGTTCACAGAGCCCACTGACCCCCATCACTGAATGAAGCAGGGTCGACCCAAGGACCCCGAGGGCCGGCTGGACAAGGCAAGGAGCAATCTAAAGGTTGTGGGAACAGTCTCTCTCTGCAATCCCTATCTAGCGAGACAACCCCTTCTGGTGGGTTGATCGTTCAAGAGGTTGTGTGAACCCGGAACAGCAGCAACTTAATGAACGCTCTGTGGGTTAAGCCGTTTGGCGCACGCACGCACGCACGCACACACACACACACCAGGCGCTGTTGTCATTTCAACAGATCTTAAAGAAGCTCTTTTCCAGCTGTCAACAGAGTGGCGGTTGTTTAAACAAACACTAATCCAGTCGGGGCATCCAAATTCTAAATAAAACAAGCCAAAAACATTCCTGCAAGATCTCCCACATATGGAAGCCGAGAGCGGATTCTTTTAGAGCAGTGTTTCCCAACCTTGGCAACTTGAAGTTGTCTGGACTTCAACTCCCAGAATTCCCCAGCCAGCGAATGCTGGCTGGGGAATTCTGGGAGTTGAAGTCCAGACATCTTCAAGTTGCCAAGGTTGGGAAACACTGTTTTAGAGGGTGGGTCCCCCCATTTCCTCTCGTGGGCATTTTCCAGACTGCATTTTGGTGTTGAACAGCAGAACTTACAACCATACCGTTTAGTGACGGTTCAAAATGACAGCGGCCCCGAGGAAAGTGACTTACGACCATTTTTCGCACTTACGGCCAATATGAGCCTCCCCGTGGTCACCTGGTCAAAATTCAGACCCTTGGCAATGGACCCGCGTTTACGACAGCTGCAGTGTCCCCCTTCTGCAACCTTCTGATGAGCAAAGTCAATGGGGGGGGAAAGGCAGATTCACTTAACAACCATGTGACTCACTTATTCACAGCTGCGGGCATTCGCTTAACAACGGTGGCAAGAAAGGCTGTACAAGGGGGAGAAGTTCACTTAAGAACGGTGGCAGGAAAGGTCATAAAAATGGGGCAAACTTCCCTTAACTCTCTTCTGTTGCTTAGCAACGGAAATAGGGAGCTCAATTGCGGTCGTAGGTTTGAGGACTGCCTGTGTCAAGACAGCCACTTTGGTCTAGTGGCTAAGGCACCAAAAATAAGTAAAATAAATAAGATAATCTACAAATGCCCAATCTTCTTGCTTATTGCAACTTTTCTGCTGGAAACGTGTTCACCCGATTCTGGCTAAAAGACCGAGGATACATTTTCAACTGCGCAGGCAGAATTCGAGCACAGTTGTTCAGTGAATCGGTGCGGTTGTTAAGTGAATCACACGGTCGTTAATTAAATCTGACTTTCCCCCCACCCACCCCCAATTGAATGGGCTTGTTGGATACCAGCTGGGAAAGTGGCAGGTGGCAATCGCACAAATCCAGAACGCTGCAACTATCGTAAATACATGCCTGCTGCCAATCTTGTGAGCGTGGGGATGCTGTGACGGTCATAAGTGCGAGGAACGGTTGTAAGTCACTCTTTCCAGTGCCGTTGTGATTTTGGACGGTGGCTAAATAAATCGTAAACTCCTGTGTAGTCACTCCGCTAAAATCATTCTTTTTTTTTTTTTTTGCTTAAAACTCTAGCGCAGTGTTTTCCAACCTTGGCAACTTGAAGATGTCTGGACTTCAATTCCCAGAATTCCCCAGCCAGCGAATTTTAAAGAATGCGGGAAACAGATATGTTGAGGAAGACTTTAGATGTTAAACCTTCCTTCCTTTCCTTTCCTTTAGAACGGGGCTCCCCAAACTTGGCAACTTTCAGACTTGTGGACTTCAACTCCCAGAATTCTCCAGCCAGCATAGCACAAGCCTGAAAGTTGCCAAGTTTGAGGACCTCTGCTTTAAAAATACGCTCCTGTGAAAACCACCCAAGTAGTTAGACCAGGGGTCGGCAACCTTAAACACTTAAAGAGCCACAAAGGTCCTAACCGGAAGCCCCCTGCTCAACTCTGGAGCCAACCGGAAGTCCACTTCCCCCACCATAGAGTCTCCTCCTAGAGTGGCGTCCTGTTTCTTCTACCTGTGCTAACCGAAAGCGCTATCAATTGTGGAGCCGACTGGCGACAGGGAGCCGCAGCAGAGGGATGAAAGAGCCACGTGCGGCTCCAGAGCCACGGGTTGATGCTGACCCCCGAGTTAGACAGTCAAGAACAGAAGGTCTCACCCAAAACGAAAAATGCCAATCACCCCTAGCCACTGGCAGAAGAGTTCTTTTCAAACTGAAACTGGGGGGGGGGGGCAGGGCGGACTATCTATGGGAAATCCCCTTGCTATGCAGACTTCCGAGTATGGTGCTGGAGTTCCTGCGTGTGCACACATGCTTACAGAGCCAGCCCGGCCTAAAATTATGCACTTATCTACTCACCTGTAGGGAGTCAAGATTCGGCTCCGGGCGACTGAGGCAAGGAAGTGGTAGGGAAGCTTGTTTTCTTTAAATAGATTTAGCTTTCCTTTAGGCCTAAGGTGATTAATGGGGAAGGTATTTATAGACTGCTGGGTTAGTCCCACAGGAAAGTTGAAGGGTGTTTTGTGACTATTCCTGCAGGGTTCTGTCTGGGATTAAGAAGTACATGGGGGAAAAATTGAATATGATTCAGCAATGCTTATTTTAAAGGGGGAAGGGGTTAGCGTGTATAAACTACTAGTAGCTGGATACCCGTGCTTCGCTACGAAACTATGTGATCGGGCTTGATAAATTGACAAAGCTTAAAAATTTATGTAGAATGTGTAACTCCTTAGCATCAGAGTGTAATGTAAGGCAAGTGGCAGTTGGAACAGAGTTCTTTTCAGGTGGGGAGGGGGAGTAGAATATCTAAACTCCCAGACTACAGGCCAGATGAGTCACGCACTGGCCACACTGATGCCTGGTTTAGCGAAGGGGTAGTAGCATTAGAGCGTGTTAATATAAGGCAACTGGCAGTTGGAACAGAGTTCTTTTCAGGTGGGGAGGGGGAGTAGAATATCTAAACTCCCAGACCACAGGCTGGATGAGTTATGCGCTGGCCACGCCGATGCCCGGTTTAGCGAAGGGGTAGCATCAGAGCGTGTTAATATAAGGCAAGTGGCAGTTGGAACAGAGTTCTTTTCAGGTGGGGAGGGGGAGTAGAACGTCTAACTCCTTAGCATCAGAGCATGTTAATATAATACTGTATAAGAAATTTACTAATGATCTGATGGTCATTTTGAAAAATCCTTTCTTAGCGAGCACCTAGAAGCCAAGAGGAACATACGTGCCAGGTTTCAAGTTTGTAGGCTTCACAGTTCTGGAGATTTCATGATGAGTGAGTGGTATTTGGCTTTTATATATATATAGTCAGGCCTCACATATTGCCACGTAAAGTTAGCCTTAGTTTAGTCTTCAACTGTTCAGCCTTTAGGCATAGCGTGGCTGCTTTTAAGTTATTCTTGGCTAATAATTTAAACTAATTATCTCCATGGAAAACACCTTTTCCAGTTCTCGGCCTAGGAGGGAGCCAGGGTGGAACGAAAGTCCAAACACTGCATAGAGTAGAAGGGGCGAGCAAATCCCTGGCAAATTTCTCTTTTTAATTAGAGACGGCACAGCCCTTCAGATCCTCCGTTTGATCTTCCAGCCTGAGAGGTATCGCTTCCAATTCTCGTTTTCGAGGCGTGTTCAGTACACACCGCAGCTAATGAGGCAAAACGTGTCTCAATCCATGTAAGGGATGTGCAATTTTTCCCCCACCCACCTAGCAGTCCCATAAAGGCTACATATTTCTCTTTGCCCCAAAACTTGTGACAAACTTGGCAGGATCCACAACAAACCACACACACTGCATTCACTTTTGGCTGAATAGGTGAACCGTGGTTTTAAAGTTAAGAGACCTCTATACCGTATATACTCATGGATAAGCCTTGAAGGTTTAACCAAGATACTATGAAAAACGTGCCACCCACCGATGTTCAAAAGATTCAGATTAACAGAGCTGGAAGGGACCTTGGAGGTCTTCTAGTCCAACCCCCTGCTTGAGCAGAAACCCTATACCACTCCAGACAAATGGCTGCCCACCCTTTTCTCAAAAGCCTCCAGTGATGGAGCACCCACAACTTCTAATAAATAGATAAAAGATAAAGATAATATGTAAATGAGTCCCTGCAGATTGTACACCACTAAGCCAATCCATATTTTCCTTGATATTTTGGATAAAATTTGAGAATTTGCTTACCCAAATATGGGCTTAATCCAGGAATATATCTGAGAAATACAGATACTTTTTTTTAAAAAAAATTACCATATACCATATTTTTCAAAGTATAAGACGCACCGGAGTATAAGACGCACCTTAGTTTTGGGGGAGGAAAATAGGGGGGGGAAATCTAACTACCAGATATTCATCTGGCTAGCGTCCTTAGTCTTGTCAGCTTCAGCACATTATTTTATCCTCTGGTTAGGGCTGAAAAAACCTTTTTCAGAGGGAGTAGGAATGAAAACCAGCCTGCAAAGACTTAGGGCTGGAAAAAAACCTTCTTCGGAGGGAATAGGAATGAAAACAAGCCTGCAAAGACTTAGGGCTGAAAAGACCTTTTTCAGAGGGAGTAGGAATGAAAACAAGCCTGCAAAGACTTAGGGCTGGTAAAAAAAACTACTTCAAGGGAGTGGGAATAAAAAAATGCTGCAAGTTGGTAAGATTGTTAGCACCTCCTTAGGGCTGGGAAAAAAAGCTTCGGAAGCTACATTTGGAGTATTTTATTTATTTATTTTTTGCACTTGTATGCCGCCCACTCCACAGGGACTTACCGCATTTTTCAGAGTATAAGATGCACCCAAATTTTCAGCCTCTTTTAGGGAGGAAAAAGGTGCGTCTTATACTCCGAAAAATACGATACGTGCATCCATAGAAATGCCAAACTCAAATTTTAGGGTACATTATGTTGTTGTCGCGAAGTCGTGTCCAACCCATCGCGACCCCATGGACAATGTTCCTCCAGGCCTTCCTTTTCTCTCTACTATCCCCCGGAGTCCATTTAAGCTCAACGCCTAAAAACACTCACTGAAGATGCTTAAGGTTCACACAGCACGTGAATATTATTTTGCTTCCTCATGTTTTATTAACACCCCACTGACTGCATTCACACATTAGACGAAGTCATAAATTTATAACCGCAAGTCTGGAGTCACACCGGATTTTAAACACAGGCAAAAAAAACACTCAAGCATGGCTTGGCTTGATATGGGATAAGATTCCAGCTACTGGCTAAAGACTCATTTACAGGGAAAGTGGAAAAATGGCAAGCTTATAGAATCCAGTTTTTTTAAAACTTAAAATCTCGACATCTGACACGAAAGGCAAACACTTAGAATTGAACGTACATTCGACCCAGGAATATATTTTGAGCATAGGGACTGCGGAGAATTCAGATATAAAAGGATCTATGCTTAACTCCAAGCTTCCTTTATTTCAGCTAGAAATAGTCTCTCCTATTAGGTCTACTTTCTACTCATCGCCTCTGCTAAGAATTTAATCCAGAATGAAATTGGTTCAAATGTCATTTTACCAGTTCTTTACAGACACATGCGCAAATCTGTGACAGATCTCTTTTAAGAGTTCATTTTTTTCCCCCTCCAAAAAAAAAAAAAAAAACAGCTTGGGGGGGTTTTGTTTTGTTTTTAATCCATTCCTTGTTTCTTTTCCCAGATGTGTTTTAAAAATAAGCAATGCCAGACATCTGTTTTTCACCAGCCTTACAAGTTATGTACGCAATTCGGATCCCAGGGGGTTTTCTCAAATGCCAAATTCTTCTCTCTCTGCCCCCCCCCCAAGCAAATACAAGCATCTGACTTTAATCACAAAACCGGCAATGCTGTGCAAAACCCAAATGCAAAACTTGCCATGCTATGGATA
>JALIGW010000011.1:19858880-19891380 GCA_023053685.1 Diadophis punctatus similis | reverse complement strand
GCTGGTGCTGGTGCTGGTGGTGCTGGGCGACGGCGGCGGCGAAGAGCTGCTCGTAAGCCGGCGGCGGGTGCGGGGCCACCACCGGGATGGGCACCAGGTACTCGGGCAGCGCCTCCATGGGCTGGCGGAAGGCGGCCAGCGCCAGCTCCTCGCGATCCGGGCGCTCCCTTTTGATGGCCGGCATGGTGGCGGCGGCGGCCTCTCCTGCTTCCCAAGCGGCTCGGGAGAAGCCGCCGCCAGCAAGCGGAGAGGAGGAGGAGGCGGAGGAGGCGGCGGCGGCAGCTACACCTTGCAGGCGCCGCCGGAGGAGGAGGCGGCTGGCGCGGCGGCGGCGGCGGAGGAAGCGGAGGAGGCAGCCACGGGGCGCCGGCCTCCCGCAGCCGGCGACGGCACTTTAATACGCCCGGGAGCAGCTCGACGCGCCTGCTGGAGCGCTGCCCCTCCGGCGGCGGGCTTGACATTTCGGCCAGCGAGGGGGCGCCGCCACCGCCGCAGACATCTCGGTCGCCAAAGGGTTATTGATCTTCCCCGCCGCCCCGAGCTTGACCCGCTCTCTTAACGCCGCCGTTGGACTACTAAGTTCAGGGCTTTCTTTTTTTCTTTCTCTTCCCCCCCCCAAAAAATAGATCCGCCCGCCAGATCCACGCTTATCCCCGGAGCGGCCCCCCACGCCAAACGCCGCGGTTTTCTGCCCGCACACACACACACACACCCCCGCGCGCAAAACTTCAAAAACTGCCAAACGTGCGCTCGCCGCCTCTTTTGAGCAACTTCCCAACTTCGGTGTTCCTCCGAGGCCCCCGAGGGGGGGGCAGGCACCTGCGAAGGGTCCAAATCCCCCCCACCCCATCCTGTCTTCCCACCCACCCACCCCGCACACCCCTAAAAAGGCAGCCCGTCTGGCTGAGCGTTGGCAAGACCAGGCTGGCAATGCCAAGCAGATGCCAACTCTGGGGGAGGGGGCAGGACGGAGCCCCCCCCCAAGCATTGTTCCAGCAGCAAGAGGCATCTGGGTGGAGTTGGGGGGCAGGAGGGGGTGGTAGGGTCCAGGCTTCCTTCCCCACCAATGTGAGAACGCTGGGAGTATCTCACCTCTAAAACGACTTTACCACTGGGTGTCCAAAGTAAGGAAGGGTGGCAGAAAAAAGGGGGTAAGCGGGTTTTAAATGGGGTGGGGGAGATGGGAGTGGGGCAAGCCACAGACAAGGTTATCTACATTTAACAGATTAACAGAGTCGGAAGGGACCTTGCAGGTCATCTAGTCCAACCCCCTGCCCAAGCAGGAGACCCTTACATCTGCCTCTACCTAGGATTGAACTCACAACCTCCTGATTGTGAGGCAAGAGCTCTACCTCTATAACACACTCTTTTAGCCTGGCCCTTAAACTTCGCCCCCCCAACCCCCAAAATATGTTTTGAGGAAGACAGTGCTCAATAGTTTGCAAACCATGATTCGCGAGTTAATGTGTTCCACGGAACTGCCAAATTGCGACTTGTTCAGTAAATGCGAATTATATTTTTTTAAATGTATATTTCTTTGAGACAGCCGGCAGCACAACACAACCAAAGTGCAGCAGGCAACACATCAAAACCACCATTGATAACCCATCTCACATGGAAACAGGCAGGATGTAGGTCGTTAAACAAAGCGGCCGCTAAGTGAAACTGGCAACCGTGCTGACGGATCTGACTTCAGCTTTCCTTGGCTTTCCAGGCCTGCAGCGGCCGTCAACGCAAAGATGGTCACGACGTCCCCTTTCCCATCACCGTCGTGCCCACGAACGGTCACTGTACGAGGCAGTTGCTAAGTGAGGACTGCCTGTAAGAAACACAGCCTTCTTTTTCCTTCTCACACTCTGCCTGCATATCCCAAACAACAGTTTGTCGTCAAAATGATTTCATGTACTTTGAAAAGATGGGTCAGATCTGCGCCCTTATCCTAAAACATCTGGCCTGGGTCCATCACAGTCCCTGATCCAGTCCAGATGTTCTGACATTAAAAAATAGCCAGATAAACTATCAACCTTAATCAGAACACGAAAAGGAAACGAAGGCCCATTGAAGAAGCAAGGGGCTGATTTTAGCTCGGGGCTCATAACCTCAGGATGGGGCGGAGGCAAAAGTCTTGGGCGAAATATATTTTAATTGCCAGTTTGTGCATTCCATTTTAAAAAAAATTTGAGGGTACGATTTTAACATCTGACATTCGTGCGCATCGCAGCTGCTTGCCAAAAAATGTGCTAGAGAAAAAAGAAGTTAACTCTAGTCCTCGAATTACAACCACAATTGAGCCCGAAATTTCCATTGCTAAGCGAGGCGGTCGTTAAGTGAGTTTTGCCCCATTTTACGACCTTTCTTGCTACGGTTGTTAAGTGAATCGCTTACAGTGAGTAACACAAAGTGAATCTGGCTTCCCCGCATTGGCTTTGCTTGTCAGAAGGTCGCAAAAGGGGATCACGTAACCCCAGGATACTACAACCGTCATAAGAATGAGTCCATTGCCAAGCATCCAAATTTTGATCACGTGACCACAGGGCGGCTGCAACGGTCGTGTGAAAACTGGTCATAAAGTCATTTCTTTCAGTGCCCTTGTAACTTCAAATGGTCACTAAACAAATTGTTGTAAGTCAAGGATTACTGTAGGTAGATCCTAGGCAGTTAACTGGATGAAACATGAGCTATTTTCTTTCTTTCTTTCTTTCTTTCTTTCTTTCTTTCTTTCTTTCTTTCTTTCTTTCTTTCTTTTTTCTTTCCCTCCCTCCCTCCCAACCTATCTATCCATTCTTCCTTCCTCCCTATCTATCCATACATCCATCCTCTTCCTTCCTTCCTTCCTATCTATCCATACATCCATCTTCCTTCCTTCCTTCCTTCCTCCCAACCTATCTATCCATACACCCTTCCTCCCTTCCTATCTATCCATTCTTCCTTCCTTCCTTCCTTCCTATCTATCCATACATCCATCCTCTTCCTTCCTTCCCTTCCTTCCTATCTATCTATCTATCCATACATCCATCTTCCTTCCTTCCTCCCAACCTATCTATCCATACATCCTTTCTTCCTCCCTCCCTCCCTCCCTCCCTCCCTATCTATCCATACATCCTTCCTCTCCTTCCTTCCTTCCTCCCATCCTATCTATCCATGCATCCATCCTCTTCCTTCCTTCCTTCCCTTCTTTTCTCTCTCTCTCTCTCTTATTTATTTTATTTATTTAGTTTGTCAAGCATCTATGAGAAAACAATTATAAGTATGAACATAACATATAAACATATAAGTATAAGCAGGTAAAGTATATGCATAAGAAATGAGTACGAATAATCGGAACGGTAGGACAGGGACGGTAGGCACGCTGGTGCGCTTATGCACGCCCCCTTACAGACCTCTTAGGAATGGGGTGAGGTCCACGGTAGACAGTTTTAGGTTGAAGTTTTGGGGGTTTGGGGATGTAACAACAGGAGTCAGGTCTATCTATCCAATCCATCCATCCATTCACTCCTTCCTTCCTTCTTTCCTCCCTCCCTCTTTCCCTCCCATTCTCTCCCTCTGTCTCTCTCTCTCTCTCTCAAGTGTTGCAAAACCAGTTTTTCAAACTCTGTCTTGCTTCTGTTCAAACACCACATGGCCAGCGACAGAAGAGCGCAGCAAAAAAGAGCAGATGTTCTTTAAAATCTTTGATTCAGAAAGGTCCCCTCCAGTTATCCGAGGCAAGCTCTCCAATGGCTCCCCCTCATGTCTAAAAACAGCTTTTAATTTTATTTATTTTATAGATTCGTAAGTCGCCCACCTCTCTTTTTCTGCCTCTATTTGGTCATCCAAGGGGAACTGACCCGGATGTCGCCCGGATCCGTTTTCCTAATGGATTTGCATCTTGGCATCAACAGGAAGTTCACATTCACAGCCCACTGACGGGTTTTAGCTGGCTGTGTGGATCCAAAGATTCCTTTCCAAGTTTCCCTCCTTGTAAAGGGACGCGGTGGCTCAGTGGCTAAGACTCTGAGCTTGTCGATCAGTTCGGCGGTTCGAATCCCTAGCGCCGCGTAACGGAGTGAGCTCCCGTGACTTGCCCCAGCTTCTGCCAACCTAGCAGTTCGAAAGCAGGTAAAAAATGCAAGTAGAAAAATAGGGACCACCTTTGATGGGAAGGTAACAGCGCTCCGTGCGCCTTCGGCGTTGAGTCATGCCGGCCACATGACCACGGAGACGTCCTCGGACAGCGCTGGCTCTTCGGCTTTGAAACGGAGATGAGCACCGCCCACTAGAGTCGGGAACGACTAGCGCCTATG
The DNA here is from genome assembly GCA_023053685.1 of Diadophis punctatus similis. Classification (NCBI taxonomy): domain Eukaryota; kingdom Metazoa; phylum Chordata; class Lepidosauria; order Squamata; family Dipsadidae; genus Diadophis; species Diadophis punctatus. Next base: position 19,887,097 of record JALIGW010000011.1, on the reverse strand, counting down.
TGCGAGGGGAACCTTTACCTTTATAAATCATTGTGCAGGTAGTCCTCAACGTATAACCATTCATCTATTGACCATGAGACGTTACAACGGCACTGAAAAAGGGACTGGCGACCGTTTTTCACGACAATTGCAGCCTCCCTGCGTTTCACACGATCAAAATTCAGACACTTGGCAACTGGCGCGTACGGTATTTATGACGGTCGCAGTGTCCGGGGGTGTGTGTGTGTCACGGGATGCCTTTTTGCGACCTTCTGACAAGCAAAGTCAACGGGGGAACCCGATTCACTTAACCGCCGCGTTCACTCATTTAACCACTTGCAACGATTCGCTTAGCGGCGGCGGCAAGAAAAGTCATCGTAAAACGGGGGCAAAGCTCACTTTAACAACAGAAAGTTTTGGGTTCCACTAGGGTAGCAAGTTGAGGTCTAACTTTCGTTGTCGTGTGTGTGTGTGTGTGTGTGTGTGTGTGTGTGTGTGTGTGTGTGTGTGAAATTGGCTTTTGTATTGGGCTTTGATTTTTGTAAACCACCCGCGAGTGAGTTGGGCGGCCATATAAAATTTTCTTAATTTTTTTTGCGCACAAAAATGAAATGATTCAGGGAGCAGCACAAGACGCTGGCTGTTTCCCCCCCACCCCACCCCTCCGGCAGCTTCTAACCCTGCCCAGGAGTTTCTCGGAGACTTCAGAAGGCCTCCAGCTGTTGCAGAAAACAGCCTCCACAGCTGGATTTCCTTTTGTTCTAAGCGGTGCAGACAGACGCAGACACACGTGAGGCTTGGGATTCAAAGCCTCTAGGCTCGGTGGGATGGACGGGAGAGGTCAGGCTTGCCTACAGCCAAATTGCTTCATTAGAGGGGACACATTGACAGCACAGAGGCAGGGAGACCTTTGTGGGGCACTGGGTGGGGGGATAGGGAGAAGGAAGGGGCTAGACAGGGAGGGGCCTTTCTTGCCTTTTTTTTTCTAAGGAGATCTGGAAAAAGGCTGCTTTAATCCACTGGATTAATGGCGAACCATCTCTACCACCCACCCACCCCAGCTTCTCCAAAGGAAAAAAAAAAGTGGAATTGCAAAGGCAAAAAAAAAGTTTTTGACTCAACGGGATTTTGTGGGAATCCTTGATTATCTGATCGGAGCCGCGCTCGGGAGGCGTTCTGTTTGTTTATTCGGCTCTTATTTTCTTGCTTTTAATGTTATTCCCCAGGCAAAGGAATAATTGAACTAAACTGTTGCCACAGCAACCCTACAATGCGCGGCTTTAATCAAACGAAAACTCCAACGGGATCAGAAGGAAGACGGGGAGACCACAAAACAAAAGAAAAAAAAAAGAAAAAAAAAACCAACTGAAAAAAAAAATCAAGGCTTGGCCGAATCAAGCAGAATCTGATTCCCAACCGTCAATCATATTGCGGGACGTCGATTCCCATCGGTTTGGAAATAGCAAGCCCGTCCGGTTCCAATGACCGAATCTGAAGGGCCAAACAATGGGGGGAAAAAACCAGTGTTGCGTGCGGGCACAGCGTGAGTCATTGGCACTCTGAGCCTCGGTGGGCAAACGAGAAAGAAGTCACCGCCAGATGAGATAATTCTACTTTATTATAAAACTACCCTGAGAGAATTTTACAAGTCTGAAAGGACGAAGCTCCCTCCGTCTCTTTTACGAGCCTCAGGTTAGTTTCTGTGTTTCTCTACCTCTGCTACGCAGCTGTGGGCTATGTAGTCTCTTCTCTGATCACCCTCGGCAGCACATCTTTGAGGGGGAAGAGGGAATGGAGCTGGCAGAGAGAGAGAGAGAGAGAGACAGAGGCGGAGTCCGGGCTGTCCATTAGTCCCCAGAACTGGAGTTGGCTGGTGAGGAAGAGGAGGAACAGCTGGGTCCAGTGCCTGACGCGTGGATGCACAGAAGGCAGAGGAGAGGAGAGCAGTGGAAATCTATGGGCTGGTCCTTGGGACGGAAGAGCCACCGCTGCTAGTGAAGCCCCACCCTAGCTCTGGGGATAAAAGACAGCGGGCGGAGATGAATAGATGTGGCAGACAACTATTCATCTCCCTGCCGGACAGACTTGTTAGCCCGCGGTGAGAGAGAAACTTTTTGCTGGGGCTGCCGGTGCTCCTAATAAAGGAAACATTTAGTTATAACTTCAGAGGGTTTGTCGTGTTTGGGGAGCTGGGTCAGAACCGACAAGCAAAGTCAATAGGGGAAGCCAGACCCACTTAACGATGGAGCGATTCCCTCAACTGCAATTATTCACATTCACACCCATGACCAAAAAAAAACCATCGTAGAACTGGGTGTGACTCACTTCCACTCCTGCCTTGTTTGGCCACAGAAATTTCGGTCTCCCAAATCTCCAAATTTTAGTCCCCCAATTGTGGTCGTAAGTCGAGGACATTAGAGGAAGCGGGATGCACTCCTGTTTCGGGGGCCAACACAGAAGGAATTATTTAAACTGATACAACTTCTGCACACACACACACACACGAAAAAGGCTAGAACCACACAGGAATCACCTCTGTCAATAAATTAGATGGATCTATGGAGGAAAAAAGTGGGTGACAAAGAGAACACCCCCCTCCCTTAAAAATGTGGGTGATCCAGGCAAGTTTCTTATTCTTGGGCTTGACACGCCTGCAATTCGTCAATAGCAAAGCATAATTCTCCGATGACGGGCCCGCCGTAGCAAATCACACCCATGTGCAAGCAGCCATGTGGCGGGGGCTGTGCGGCACACTGGCGGAACCGTCTGGAGGGCGTAAGTCTCGGCTGCACCAACCCAATGCTGCACATCCGTCAAAAGGGACATGCATTATGAACCTCTCCACAGCCGGGGCGGCTGAGGAGCATTTGATTTAAAATGCAAGATTTTTTTAAAAAAAGAATAGAACTATTAATAATAATAATCTCTATTGGGATTTTTTTCCCCCCACCAGCACCACTTGTTCAAATGCAGAAATGCGGGGTAAGAAATGATGACTATTTATTAAATTCGTAGAGCGACATCTTATCAAAAGTCAAGTCCGGTCCAACTAACTCCATACTTGTATCAGATTATAAAGAAAGCTAAAAACTTGGCTATTTTCACAAGTTTGGGAACCAGGAATCAGCGGTGGGTTGCTCCTGGTTCGGCCCAGTTCTGTGAACAGGTAGCAGCGGCAGCAGGAGGCTCCGCCCACCTGCCCAGGATGCTCTGCCCACCCACCCAAGATGCTTCTACACATGCGCAGAAGTGTTGCGAGCGCGGGGCGAACCGGTAGCAACGTGCTTTTTTAACCCACTACTGCCAGGAATATAGTGAAGTTTTTGGTGGAAGGAGCTACTTTGGGTTAAAGGTAGTCCTCGTTTAGTGACAGTTCACAGTTACGACCGGAGTGAAACACTAATTTTAATCTAATTAATTAATCTAAAATTAATTTTGAAAAGGATAATAACCTATCCTCACAGTTATGACCTCTGTGAAGTAAGATTGTAAGCTCACTTGCGTTTTCACTTAGCAACCACTTTGCTTAATGACCGGCTTGCCCTATGGCGGTCACTAAATGAGGACTACCTGTAACTGGTTGGGAATGGTGTTTTAATTTTTTTTTAACATACACGTATTTATATTGTATTTTAATTCCTGTTAGCTGCCCAGAGTCACAGGACAGCCATAAAAATCCATATATGTGTGTCCCCTGCTAAACTTGGCATGCTCAATAGACAAAAATAGTCCAAGAGTCCAATTTCGCTTTTTCCAACATCCAATCTAGACTACCGCTATTCTTTATACATAGCGCTGCCCTTGAAGACAGCATTTCTGAACTTGCCTCCTTCTTCCTTAAATTGTACCATTGCAATGAGTTTGGTGCTATGAGCTGGGGACGATGGGAACTGTAATCCCACCCACCTATTGGGGGGGAGGGGGGAGAGACGGAAAACTGAAATTCACTGTCTTTTGTTCAAAAGCCGTGCAATTTGGCTGTGCCGAATTAGAAATCTCAAATGTTTAATGGAATTCAACCGGTTGTTTATTAATCCTTTTGCTCTTCTAAAAAAAGGTTTTACTTGGTGACCGACTGAACCTCGTCGCTGTGTGAATTTTTGATTCAAACGCCCGATTTGAAAGCATCCCGTGGCCCCACTGGATCAAATCTTCAAATCCAGAAAACGATTCAGTTGAATCCAACTGAGTGCTTGTGAATCCACTCAGGAAGAAAAAGAAAAAAACCAGGATCCAGAACCATTTGTCATGTGCCAACGCACGTTTCCCAAACGAGTTTGAAAGATCCTACGGGATCAAGTCTCATTTGTACACATGCCCTTTACCAATACAGGTAGTCCTCAGGTTACGACGGCAACAGGGAATTCCTGTTGTTAAGCGGATGCGGTCATACAACAGAACTTCACACGACAGCAGTTTTTAGCGACGGCAACCCCACACTTCCAGCTGCCATGGTAAACCCCTATTGGTAACCCCTACCGCTCAGCCCTATTGTAACTTTGAACCGTTACTAAATGAGTGGCCATAACTCGAGAACTACCTGTACGTGTCTCTGCAAAGGGCAATTCCGATGCTGATCATTTGAAAAACACTCCCGGCAGACTCAATAATAAGACCTGTATCGCGCTGAAGGCCAAAAGCGACGTGATACCGTATTTTTCGGAGTATAAGACACACCTTGTTCCTCCCTAAAAGTGGCTGAAAATTTGGGTGTGTCTTATACTTCGAATGTAGCTTTTTTTCCGGCCCTAACTAGGTGCTAACAGATCTTCCCAGCTCTTACCTTGCAGGCTTTTTCATTGTTACTCTCTCCAAAGAATGTTTTTCCAGCCCTAAGTCTTTGCAGGTTTTTTTTTCCATTGCTCTACTTGCTCCAAATAAGTTTTTTTCTAGCCCTAACCAGGTGCTAACTATCTTCCCAGCTCTTACCAGCTTGCAGGCTCTTTCATTGTTACTCTCTCAGAAGAAGGTTTTTTAAAGTCCTAACCAGGGGATAAAATAATGTGCTGAAGCTGACCAGACTAAGGACATTAGCCAGATGAATAACTGGTAGGCAGATTGTTTTCCCCTATTTTCCTCCCCAAAAACTAAGGTGCGTCTTATACTCCGGTGCATCTTATACTCCGAAAAATACGGTATTTTATCGCCTTCCAAATGTACGGTACGCCGGCAGCTTATTCCCCTTTCTCAAAACATCACCCTCTTTACATTTCAATGGCAGTGATGTTCCTTAGCCACCTTCATAATTCCAGTTATGGCCGTATTTATCATTTCTATGGTGACACTCCATAGCATCATTGTAGGGGACACACACACACACACACACACACACACACACACACACACACACACACACACAAGTTTCACCTTGCTCCAGGCATCAAACCACCTGCTTGCCGAAATAGAAAATTCCAAACGGACTTGCTTTCGGATCGCCAGATTGCTGACAAGCATTCGGCTGCGGCTAGCTGTCCCTAAAGCTTGCCCCCGGGTCAAACCGACATCAAAACCGGAATGGCGAGGATGCTCTGTTTACACTCGGCACTGCAATTCCACACCCACCTCGTGACCCAGCGTGCCTCCTTCTGCAAAGAAACAGAAGTTTGAAGAGAAGGACTAGGGGTGACATGATAGCAGTCTTCCAATACTTGAGGGGCTGTCACAGAGAAGAAGGGGTCCACCTATTTTCCAAAGCACCAGAAGGCAGGACAAGAGCCAACAGTGTCCGGCGTCAGCCAAAAAAGCCAATGCAATCCTAAGTTGCATTAACAGAGGGATGCAATCAAGATCAAGGGAGGTACTAATGCCACTCTATAAAGCCTTAGTAAGGCCACACCTAGAGTACTGCATCCAGTTTTACTCACCACACTATAAAAAAGATGTTGAGACTCTAGAAAGAGTGCAGAGAAGAGCAACAACGATGATTAGGGGACTGGAGGCTAAAACATATGAAGAACGGTTGCAGGAACTGGATATGTCTAGTTTGATGAAAAGAAGGACCAGGGGAGACATGATAACAGGGTTCCAATATCTCAGGGGTTGCCACAAAGAAGAGGGAGTCAAGCTATCCTCCAAAGCACCTGAGGGCAGAACAAGAAGCAATGGGTGGAAACTAATCAAGGAGAGAAGCAACTTAGAACTAAGGAGAAATTTCCTGACAGTTAGAACAATTAACCAGTGGAACTACTTGCCTCCAGAAGTCGTGAATGCTCCAACACTGGAAGTTTTTAAGAAGATGTTGGATAACCATTTGTCTGAAGTGGTGTAGGGTTTCCTGCCTAAGCAGGGGGTTGGACTAGAAGACCTCCAAGGTCCCTTCCAGCTCTGTTGTTATATATTATATTAAGATGTGTGGACTTCCACTCCCAGAATTCCTCAGCCATTGTTCAATGACTGTTTAAAGTTAACAACAGACACCCCAAAAGCTATTTATGACACATTTTGGAAGTTACAATGGCCTCCCCCCACATACACACACACACATGGTCCTGTGATCATATTTTGTGTGTCTGGCAACCAACTCACCAAAGCCGCATGTCTGTGATTTGCAATATTTTTTGCCCGTTTGGGGGCATTTATTTCCAATTTCTGGCCAAAACAAAAAACCCACCAGTAGGGAAAACTGTTTTGCTGAACGACCACAGTGTTCACTTAATGGCTGGAGTGTTTGCTTAACAGCTGCTGTAAAGAAATGTAAACAAAAAAAAAATTAAGTCCAGTGATACCTGGACCTACAATTGCAGCTGCCTACAACGATAATTCCGGGCTCAATTCCAGTATAAGGCCTTCTTCCACCCATTGCCAACTGGTAATGTTGTGTTGTGTTGCGATGCCCTCCTATCTGATCTTTTTTTTTTAAACAGGAGAGAGGTGAACGATGTCACGAATAAGTATATAAATGAGAAAAAGAAATAAAGAAGGAATTTTAAATAAATAGTGAACTGAGGTTGCCGGGGTGCCATCCCAAGATATGCTAGAATAAGTAAACACAACAATAGAAAGGGGAAAGAGTGGAGGAGGGGATAGGATGAGCAGGGAAGAAACGGAGAGGAGAAAAGAAGAAAGAGGAGAGGAGAGGAAGAGGAAGGGAAATAAGGATAGGAGAGAGGGAAAGGGGAGGGAAAGGGGGAGGAGTAGGGGAGAGGCAAAGGGAAGTAGGGAAGGAGAGGAGGAGGAGGAGGAAAGTAAGAAAGGATAGAAGAAGGAAGGTAGGAAAAGAAGAAGGGTTGTGGGCAGTGGTGGGTTCCTGCCGGAGCTATCCGGTATATAGCTCCGGTAGGGAGCGGCCGATTGCGCAATTTGCACGCAACCACTCCGGAGCCCTCTCCACCGGTCCGTCACGCGCGTCGCCATCTTTTTCTGAGGATTTTTGGCCGATTTTGCTTCTGCACATGTGCGGAAGCAAAATCGCGCCGAAATCTCGCAAGGGGATATGTGCGAGAGAGAGAGAGATTTTGGCGCGATTTTGCTTCTGCGCATGCGCGGAAGCAAAATCGCGCCGAAATCTCGCACGCGCGTGCGTCCCCTCGTGAGATTTTGGTGTGATTTTGCTTCCGCGCATGCGCAGAAGCAAAACCGCGCAAGGGGGCGCACGCATAGCGAGTGAGCGCCCAAAATGTGGACATGCGTGCGCAGCACACCGGCATGGGTAAGTGAGCAACCCGCCCCTGGTTGTGGGGGAATAAAAGGTATGGGATGGCAAAAAAAAAAGCAGCCTCGATCTTGTGCAATTAACTTTGTGAAAGGAAAATGTGTATAAATATTAAAAGAAAATATATTATGATGTTACAAAGAAGAAAAAGGAGATGGTATATTTGTGAATGTATGTATGAGAAATAAAATTCAAAAAAAAAAAAGTATAAGTGCTCAAAAAACCGCTTTACAACGGAATCATTTCTTCAAACGGCTGCTAATCTGGCTCCAAGTCCCCTAGGTTTCTACGAATCCAAGAAAACAGCCATTAATTTTTTAAAAAGAGCGCCGAAGAACGGCCTCTCCCTTGCTCAGCAAGACTCCCTGTCTCCAAAACGCACCACGAAGCCAAAATCTCTCGGAAGGAGAATGGCGCTAAAAGACTGTTGGGCGTCATATTCTCGTAGAATCCATTTTCTGGAAGAAAGCCTTAAAAGGATTCGTGCGGAACAATTTTTAAAATCTTTCAAAAATAAATAAATAAATAAAAAAGAGCCACAGATTGCGGTCAGGCCACAAACGCAAGCAGCCTGGGTTCGAATTTTACCCCTTTACCACAACTCGAACACAGGACCCTTTCTCGCAATGTTTAAACCTGCAAAGCTGAGGATGGCTTTTGGTCAAGGTATAGAGAGGTTGGGTTTTGCAGACCTCAGAAAGAAACCTATTATTTATTTATTTATTATTATTATTTTTATTTATTTATTTATTTATTTATTTATGAATTCTTCTATGCCGCCCTACTCCCTGGGGACTCCCATCACAACATGCACCTGGACCAAAATGCCCCAAACATTCAATAATTATTTTATTACAGAATAGCAGAGTTGGAAGGGACCTTGGAGATCTTCTAGTCCAACCCCCTGCTCAAGCAGGAGACTCTATACCGTTCCAGAAAAGTGGCTGTCCAATCTCTTCTTAAAAACCTCCATTGATGCAACACCCACAACTTCTGGTGGCAAGCTGTTCCACTGGTTAATTGTCCTCCCTGTTAGGAAATTTCTCCTTAATTCCAGGTCGCTTCTCTCCTTGATTAGTTTCCACCCATTGCTGCTTGTCCTGCTTTCTGATGCTTTGGAAAATAAATTGACTCCCTCTTCTTTGTGGCAGCCCCTCAAATATTGGAAGACTGCTATCATGTCTCCCCTTCTCCTTCTTTTCATTAAACTAAACGTACCCAACAGTGGTGGGATTCAAACTTTTTTTACTACCGGTTCTGTGGGCGTGGCTTGGTGGGCGTGGTGTGGCTTGGTGGGTGTAGCTTGGTGGCCATGGCAGGGGAAGGTTACTGCAAAATCCCCATTTCCTCCCGATCAGCTGGGACTCGGGAGGCAGAGAATAGATGGGGGCGGGGCCAGTTAGAGGTGGTATTTACTGGTTCTCCGAACTACTCAACATTTCCGCTGCCGGTTCTCTGGAACTGGTCAGAACCTGCTGAATCCCACCTCTGATACCCAATTACTTCAAGCATTCTTCGTATGTTTTAGCCTCCAGCCCTCTATAATCAACTCTTCTTCAACTGTTCTTCTCTGCACTCTTTCCATATGTTTTTGCCTCCAGGCCTTTAATCATCGACGTCACGCTTCTCTGCGCTCTTTCCAAAATCTCAACATCTTTTTTTTTTAATAATATGCTGACCAAAACTGGATGTGGTACTCCCAAGCGTTGTCTTCTAGAACGAAGGAGAAATTTCCTGACAGTGGGAACAATTAATCCGTGGAACAGAAGTTGCCTCCAGAAGTTGTGAATGCTCCAACACTGGAAGTTTTTACGAAGATGTTGGATAACCATTTGTCTGAAGTGGTGTAGGGTTTCCTGCCTAAGCAGGGGGTTGGACTAGAAGACCTCCAAGGTCCCTTCAACTCTGTTATTCTATTCTATTCTATTCTATTCTATTCTATTCTATTCTATTCTATTCTATTCTATTCTATTCTAATTGTATTCCATTCCATTCCATTCTAAAAGAGCCGAGGTGGCGCAGCAGTTAGAGTGCAGTACTGCAGGCCACTTTAGCTGACGGTGATCCGCAGGTCAGCGGTTCAAATCTCAACGGCTCAGGGTTGACTCAGCCTTCCATCCTTCCGAGGTAGGTAAAATGAGGACCCAGATTGTTGGGGGCAATATAAATATATACATTGCTTACTGGTGTAAACCGCTTAGAGAGTGCTTGCACTGTGAGGCGGTATATAAGTCTCACTAATAAATAAATAAATAAATAAATAAATAAATAAATAAATAAATAAATAAATAAATAAATAAATAAATAAATAAATAAATAAATAAATAAATAAATAAATAAATAAATAAATAAAAATAAAAAAATAATAAATATTCTATTCTATTCTATTCTTTTCCTATTCCTATTCCTTTTCCTATTCTATTCTATTCTATTCTATTCTATTATGCATTCTATTCTATTCTATTCTATTCTATTCTATTCTATTCTATTCTGCATTCTATTCTATTCTGCATTCTATTCTATTCTATTCTATTCTATTCTATTCTATTCTGCATTCTATTCTATTCTATATTCTATTCTATTCTATTCTGCATTCTATTTTATTTTATTCTATTCTGTTCTGTTCTGTTCTGTTCTATTCTTACCAAGGCTTCATTCAGGAATTCTTTTCATTCAAAATCAGAATGGGGGGAACTTTGCAACTGCTGTGCTCCCAGCCTGTTGATTTCTTTTTTCTCTTCGCCTCCCCTCCTCCCCCCCCCCCCCCGTTTCCACTTCACACCCACCTGCCCTCCCCATCCCGCTGCAACACCCCCCCCTCTCCCACCCCGGCAGCTGCAATGGATCCTTCCGATGTAATTAACAAGGAGCCGAGTCCTTTTGGGACGCATTAGAGCCAAGATGGGATGGGAAAATAAATGTCTTTGGGACTTTCAGAGACATTAGCGGCCCCACAGACAGCGGAGAGCAGCGAGCGGGAAAAGAAATATAGCTCGCCGAAAGGGAAAAAAGATATTTACGTCTAGTCCCAACCCCTCCTGGCACGTCAAAGAAAGAAAGAAAAAAAAAGCAGGAAAAAAAAATATGTTTGAGATTCTAGAAAGAGTGCAGAGAAGAGCAACCAGGATGATGAGGGGACTGGAGGCTAAAACATACGATGAACGGTTGCAGGAACTGGGCATGGCTAGTCAAGTGAAGAGAAGGACCAGGGGAGACATGATAGCAGTATTCCAATATTTGAGGGGCTGCCACAGAGAGGAGGGGGTCAAGCTATTTTCCAAGGCACCTGAAGGCCAGACAAGGAATAATGGATGGAAACTGATCAAGGAGAGATTCAACCTGGAAATAAGGAGGAATTTTCTGACAGCGAGAGCAATCAACCCATGGAAGAGAAGTTGTGGGAGCTTCATCACTGGAGGCTTTCAATAAGAGATTGGACCGCCATCTGTCAGAGATGGTGTAGGGTCTCCTGCTTGGGTGGGAGGTTGGACTAGATGACCTACAAGGTCCCTCCCAACTCTGTTAATCTGTTAATCTGTTAAAAATACATGCCAATTACCAAGTGCCCAAATTTTGATCAGGGAGGAGATGCTCCAAGGGTGGTAAGTGCAAGGATTGGTCCCAAGTCATGTTATTTAGTCCTTTCCTAACTTCGAACGGTCACTATAGAAACGGTCGTGAGTCGAGGACAAACACCCCCAAGGTCCTTTCCAACTCTATGATTCTACGTTCAGTTTGGAGAAATAAGGAGGAATTTCCCATCAGTGAGGACAATGAGCCAGTGGAACAGCTTGCCACCAGACGTCGTGTGTGCTCCGTCACTGGAGATTTTTAATTAAAGACTGGACGGCCACCTGTCTGAAATACTACAGGAAATCGGACAGCCATTTATCTGAAATGGCATAGGGTCTCCTGCTTGAGCAGGGGGCTGGACTAGATGACCCCCCGAGGGCCCTTCCAACTCCTGTTCCTCTGTTCCCTTACAGCCATACTTCAATTCATTGCTCAGGCCATCATCAGGCTCGCTTGCAGATCAGGTGCTGCAGAGACCCATCCGTCTCCATACCTGGAAAGTCGCTCAAGTTATACACGTAGTTGTACCTTCTCCATGTTGCAAGGAGTTAAGGATGTCAGGAGCGGATTAGAAATAAACACAGGGCCGTGTTGCTAAGAGGGCACAACTTTGGGATGCTTTTTTTGGAGGGGGAATATTATGCGTTGCAATTGAAATAGGAAGAGAGAGGGAGTCACTCGGTTGAGTTGGGTGGCTATAGAAACTGAATGAATGAATGAATGAATGAATGAATGAATGAATGAATGAATGAATGGCTTCAGGCTGACACCCCAGTTGTCTGGATCTTTTCAGTGGATGACAAGCAGACATCTTACCCAAGTGCCCATTTTTCTCTCTCCCGCCCCTCACTGTGCTTTATCTGTTGAATGCCTGTCTGCTGAGCAATGAGTCCCAGGAGGAGGAAAACTCCTTCACTTAGATGGAGCATCCTTAGACCTTGAATGCAGCAAGTAAAAAAACAGCGGAGTCATTCATTCATTCATTCATTCTCTCTCTCTCCCTCCCCCTCCCTCTTCCTCCTTCCCTCTATCCCTCCCCCTCCCTCCTCTCTCTCCCTCCCTCTCATTCTCTCTCCCTCCCTCCCTCTCTTTCTCCTTCTCTCCCTCCCTCTTTCTCTCTCCCTCCCTCCCTCTCTTTCTCCTTCTCTCCCTCTCTCCCTCCCTCTCCCTCCCTCCCTCCCTTTTCCTCTCTCCCTCCCTCCCTTTCTCTCTCTCCCTCCCTCTCTCTCCCTCCCTCCCTTTCTCCTTCTCCTTCCCTCCCTCTCTTCCTCTCTCCCTCCCTCCCCCTCCCTCCCTCTCCCTCCCTCCCTCTTTCTCCTTCCCTCCATATCTTCCTCTTTCCCTCTTTCCCTCCCTCCCATTCTCTCTCTCCCTCCCTCCCTCTCTATCCCTCCCTCCCTCTTTCTCCTTCTCCTTCCCTCCCTCTCTCCCTCCCTCTCCCTCCCTTTTCCTCCCTCCCTTTCATTCTCTCCCTCCCTCCCTCCCTATCCCTCCCTCCCTCTTTCTCCTTCTCCTTCCCTCCCTCTCTTCCTCTCTCCCTCCCTCCCTCTCTCTCCCTCCCTCCCTCCCCCCTCTCTCTCCCACCCACCCCAATACCCACCATTGAATGCCTGCCCAGCAGGAAGGGAAGAAGATAAGAAGGAGATAAAGTTTCTCTCTAGGGATAGATACAGAACTCAGTTCGGAAAAGTCTGACTCTGCTTCCTGAATTTAATCCATTTTGGGGCATAATTCCATGAGCTCTCTGGAGTGAGCAGAACACCCTCCCCATCGCCCAAAATCAAAGCGACCAGGGCTGAGCTTAACCAAGGTTAGCCCCATGGAGACAGGCAAGCACATGCTTTCTTCCTGACCCAGGGAAACAGGGTTGAGTGAACAATCTGGGGGCACCAAACGATGCAGCTTTGATGCTCAAAACAGGAATCTGGGAAGTGAGTGGACGGAAGGCTTGGCTGCTCCAGAGCCCCCCCCTTGAGTGGGTTGCCCACCCACCCGCCTGCCTGCCCACCCCTGGCTGTTGGCAGCAGACCCAGAATTGCAGCGCCGCCTCCAGAACAGAAGAGAGGTCATAAATAACCCAGCAAGAGCACAGCCGAGCCCAGAGGGCGGTGAGGCTCCGACTCTGATGCTTCTGGCTGTTGGTTCTCCTCCAGGCGGCCTCTCTACGCCCAGGAGCCTGGAGCCGGCTGGGCCAGGGAAGGGGCGAAGGGGAGCAGGAAAAGAAACAGAGGGAGGGAAGGAAGGAGAAGGGCAAGGGAAGGAGGAGGCAAGGAGGCAAGAAAAGGAGATGGGAGGGAGGGAGGGAGGGAGGGGCAGAGAGAGGGCGACAATGAAAGGAAAGAGAAAAAAAGGAGGGAGGGAGGGAGGGAAGGAAGGAGGGGGAGGGAGGGAGGGAACAAAGAAGGAAGGAGGAAAGGAAGAAGAAAGGAAAGGAGGGAGGGAAGAAGGAAGGAAGGAAGGAAGGAAGGAAGGAAGGAAGGAAGGAAGGAAGGAAGGAAGGAAGGAAGGAAGGAAGAGAAATAAGGGAGGAAGGGAGGGAGGGAGGGAGGAAGGTATGAACGAACGAATGAATGAACAAAGGAAGGAAGGAAGGAAGGAAGAAGGAAGGAAGGAAGGAAGGAAGGAAGGAAGGAAGGAAGGAAGGAAGGAAGGAAAGAAAGAAAGAAAGAAAGAAAGAAAGAAAGAAAGAAAGAAAGAAAGAAAGAAAGAAAGAAAGAAAGAAGGGAGAGAAATAAGGGAGGGAGGGAGGGAGGGAGGAACGAATGAAGGAAGGAAGGAAGAAAAAAGGAAGGAGGGAGGGAGGACAGGCAGGGAAGGGAAGGGAAGGGAGCAAGGGAGGAAGGAAGGAAGGAAGGAAGTTGTAACTCCAGTGCAAAGGTCAGGAGACCCACAAATCCCAACATGCTGGTCTATACAACAAACTCTGATTAGACTTACTTGGTTTATCTACAGTTGCAGGCCGAAGGGGCTTCAATGCACCGTATCCAGCACAAAATCTACTTCCCAGCAGAAAGTAACCTATCCGGCTGGGTTGAGATCCAACCTTCACTGCTATTTAAAACCGGCACTTTTTCTGGAAGATTTCACAGTTCTGGTGATTTACCAAGAAGCCCCCCAAGTGCCGGGCTGCAGCCGGTGCAGATAATTTATGATTAGAGGAAAGATTATCTCCATCCACCACTAAGCATTGATAATGGGTTTACGAGGCGGGTGAAACCCGTCAGGGTGGTAAATTCTATCCACCACCGTTAAGCAAAACACGGCTTAACCTCAGGCAGCAACTCGGAGTCAGAAACGATAATTTACAATAAGCTAACTTCTAACCAACAACATTTCCAGGAAGAAGTGTGTGATGCCATTCCCACACTATGCAGGTACTCATCAACTTACGACCAGGACGGAGCCCAAAATCTGTCACTAAGCGAGACATTCGTTAATTGAGTTTTGCCCCCATTTTACGGCTTCTCTTGCCGTGGTTGTTAAGCAAATCGCTGCGGTTGTTAAGGCAGTAACCCGGTTGTTAAGTGAATCTGGCTTCCCCCCCATGGACTTTGCTTGTCAGAAGGTCGCAAAAGGGGATCCCGTGATTGCTTGGGGACCCTGCGACCGTCAAAACTGTGAAACGGTTGTCGAACATCTGAATGTAAATCACACGACCATGGGGATACTATTGCAACGGTTGTAAGTGTGAAAAAATGGTCATAAGTCATTTTTTTCACTGCCGTTGTCACTTTGGTCACTAAGTGAACCGTTGTAAGTCAAGGACTACCTGCATTTACAATGGTTGTGGCATCCTTGGATCACGGGATCAACATTGGAGACTTTTCTCAGCCAGCTTCCAACAAGCGAAGTCAAGGGTTAGTAAGCTGGATTTGCTTTGAAAACCACGTGATTTACTTAACAACTGCAGTGATTCGCTTAACAACCATGCCACCATGGGTGATAAAACTGAGCATGATTCGCTTAACAACCTACCTTGCTTAGCGATGGAAATTTCGGTCTCAACTGCGGTCATAAGTCAAGGACTTACGTCAAGTTTTGTCTGAAGTGGTGTAGGGTTTCCTGCCTAAGCAGGGGGTTGGACTAGAAGACCTCCAAGGTCCCTTCCAACTCTGTTATTCTATTCTATTCTAAGTCACAGACTTGAACACTGGGCCCTATCTAACAAGATAACATTCAATGTAGGGAAAAGTAAAGTCTTACACTTAGGCAAGAAAAACCAAAAGTACATGTATGTAAAACCTGGCTTAATAGCGGTAACTCTGAGAGGGATCTTGGAGTCTTAGTGGACAACCAGCTAAATATGAGCCAACCTCCAAAAAAGCCAATGCAATCCTAAATTGCATTAACAGAGGGATACAATCAAGATCAAGGAAGGTACTAATACCACTCTATAAAGCCTTAGTAAGACCACACCTTGAGTACGCATCCAGTTTTGGTCACCACACTATAAAAAAAGATGTTGAGACTCTAGAAAGAGTGCAGAGAAGAGCAACCAGGATGATGAGGGGACTGGAAGCTAAAACGTATGATGAACGGTTGCAGGAACTGGGCATGGCTAGTCTAGTGAAGAGAAGGACCAGAGGAGACATCATAGCAGTCTTCCAATATTTGAGGGGCTGCCACAGAGAGGAGGGGGTGAAACTATTTTCCAAAGTACTCGAAGTCCAGACAAGGAATAATGGATGGAAACTGAACAAGGGGAGATTCAACCTGGAAATAAGGAGGAATTTCCTGACAGTGAGAACAATCAACCGATGGAACAGAAGTTGCCTTCGGAAATTGTGGGAGCTCCATCCATGGAGGCTTTCAAGAAGAGACTGGACTGCCATCTGTCAAAAATGGTGTAGGGTCTCCTGCTTGGGCGGGGGGGTTGGACTAGATGACCTCCAAAGGTCCCTTCCAACTCTGTTAGGCTGTTAATCCGACTACCAGTAAGGCTGTGTACCTTCAGCCTTTGCTAGCTAACTTTTGAGTTGGAAGGGGCTCAAAAGACAGGTGGCTTTCCGTTTTTGGCTCGTTTTATGCAGAGCCGATCCTGTGCTTTTTGAATCCTTTCGTTGTGTCATCTGTGGATTCAGATCGGCTCTGCCGGTCCAACCTGCTTGTCTGATTCTTCCTTTCATTTCCTTTTGTTCTTTCAACACCCAGAAGTGTTCGATATTTATTCAAATTCGAATCCTGGTAGCGTTAAGGCAGATGACGGGCAAACCACCAAGATATTTTTCAGCCTGCTGGGAGGAAAAAAAATATCTCCTGTTCCGCTGCGGTACAGCTGTTGAAAGAGAATTTTTTTTCCTCCTTAGGATCTAAAAACTCAAGCAAGCCAGTTAAGAGAGGCTAAAATGGAACAGAGATAATCGACACAAGAGGGGAGAAATTCGCAGCACCACAAAAACTGCAGCGTGTAGCTGAAAACAGCGTCCTTTGGGACGTTCTGCATGGACCCACTGCAGAGCAGAGCAGAAATATTACATGTACCCCAAAAGATAAGATTGTTATAGGGGGTTGTGGGTCTGCTGCAGCTGTTGACTTCCAGCCTCTTCTCCGGTAAGTAGGAAAGCAGACTGTTTAACTGTGAAGCAAAACATTAAAATATTTTTTTAAATGATGTGTTTTTGGGGAAAGGAAGGAGGCTGACAAGAATTAATTAGGCAAATATATTTCATTGCAATCTCTCGGAATTGGACATTGTGGGGTGTCACGATGTGAATATTGTCAGTTTGTGCATCTCTATGTTTTCTACTGTTTTCTTGTATCTATGGTCAAGCAGACGTATGATATATTCTATTACGCATGCCTGCATTCCTGAGGTCTCCTCCTTTTCTTTCTCTTCGCCATTTCTACCGAAGGGAGAAGTGATTTATTTCCTTAGCCGATCAAGATGTAGTTTACTAAGAATTCTTTTATTACTTTTCTACTGAAATAAATATTTTGTTTATTAGTATTTAAACTGCGGTTTTCTTTCTATAATGTCAGAGTTTCAGGAAAAGTTCTGTTTCGCCTCTGATGAGAGTAATTCTTATCTTAACATGGTAGCAGAGGATGGTTCTAACATTTATGGCTTCCTTTGAAAGTTTTATTGCGTTTTAGGATAGTTAGCTAATTAGAGAGATTTATGACCAGCCATGTCCAACGGAGATAAGATAGAAACAGAAGCAACACGGGGAGACAGGGAAAGGATGCAGCCGTGAAAGACAAGCCAGGCCACGGAGCTTCTCCGCGCTGCTTGTAACCAGGAAACGTGCCGTAGCCTGTTGGCCTCTGCCCACATGCCTACGTAAGCCAGCATGGCGTCTGCGTCTTGGGTAAAGTTGGGCATTGGGTTTTCTACTCACGTAAGGTGCCATCTGCACATCTACGGCTCAGCTATGATTCTTCATGCTCTGGAGCCGAAAAATGGAAAAGGCCCGGGTTCCAGATTAAGGATGTCCAAAATCCACGTAAGGAAGAGGTCAGAATTCTTGGGGCTCAACTCCATTTTAATCTTCTACCCACCAATATCCCAGGAGAAGTTTCCATGCTGCCTGGGTCAACTCTTGATGTCCTAAATAAATACTGGTGCAGCTTAAGGCTGTGAAAGGTAGCAAGAGAGAAACCCCAATTTCACCGACAGCATTGCATCCCCTGGATTAAGAACTCAATCCTGAAAAACAGGGCTGCTTTCTAACTCGATTTTTAATTCATGCTGATAGTTCCAGGTGCAGGGTGAAAAGAAGCAAATTTCTAAGGTGCCTGAAGTTGGCAAGTACATGGGAAGCAAAGCAGCAAATGGGATTTTTTTTTTTTAAAGGACTGAAGCCAGTCAGGATCGAACTGTTGGCAGAGTTAGCCTGCAATACTGCATTCTAACCACTGCGCCACCATGGCTCTCAACATGGTTGTTAAGGGAATCTGGCTTCCCCGTTGACTTTGCTTGTCAGGTGGCGGCAAAAGGGGAATCACACGACCCGCATTGCAACCGTCATAAATACGAGCCAGTTGCCAAGCACTTGCATTGTGATGTAACCATGGGGATGTTGCAACGGACATAAGTGTGAAAAACGGTCACAAGTCACTTTTTTCAGCGCTGAATTTTGATCACACAGGGATGCTGCCGTGCTCCTTAAATGCAAGGATAAGTTTTAGTCACTTTTTTTCATTCCTGTTGTAACTTTGAATAAATATTTGCAAGTCGAGGACTGGCTGGGGAATTCTGGGAGTTGAAGTCCTCACTTCTTCAAGTTTGTCAACCTTGAGAAACATTTTTTTAAATTCAAACTCCGTGGACAATATTGCGCTTCAAAACTGGGCCAATCTTGTCTCTTAAGTAAACATGTCACTGCAGACGAGGAAATAACCAGGATATTCTAACTTGTTTCTTTGTTTAATCAGTTCTGTTGTCAGGCGGTGGACCAGAAAAACTTTCTCTACCTGCTTCGGAATTGACACAAATAAAAGGAAAACTCCCCAGCCACGGAAATCTGATTACAAAGTCATTTATTTTCTGGCCATTAATAATTTGGGCAATAAAAAATAGCGTGCTTTTCGGAGTGAGGACGACAAATTCCGCCTGGTGCCTTGGAAACATAAATTATTAGTTTCTTATCGTGTGTTGGTCTCCATTTTTCACGCTGCCACGGGTGAGTCGCCAGCAGCCGGTCCCCCAAGCTGTGATCTTATTTTATGCCGCAGGGCGACACGCCGGAGAAACGGTTATTCTGGTTTTAATTATACAACCGTCTTACCCAATGGAAATCTGCCACACCCAGCATGGAAAGCAATTGTGTTGTTTCTTAGCTGTAGGACGCCAACGAGGTTTGTCCCCAGTGCTGACAAACACACAACGACAGCCCTTGGAGAAAAATTCCTCCAGGTTTTGGACATCTGATGCCCTCAGGCCTAAATGGGCTGGCTGGGGCCAAAGGGAATTGCCTGGTGCAAAGTGAAAAGGCATGACCTAAATTTGGGATTTCCAGCAAAAAAAAAAATTGAAAATTTTCAGCTTCCGCAACACCTATAGCAAGGAATGGGTTTGCTTTTAACAACTGCGGTCTTCACTTTAAAAGTTTGTAAAATTGAGCAGAGTTGTGTGATGAGCAGCTTAAGGATGGTCACGATCTAAGATCATGCAATTTTAAGTTGAGGGCTATCCGTAACACCCTTGCTATCGTTTTCCCAATGCACCTTGTTATTCACCTGCTTTTAATCCTTAAAAAGCTAGTTTTTAGAAGCTGGGAGATTAAACAGGAGCAAAGTCAGCATGGGAACAGCCTTGCGTTTTGTCCCCGCGAGTCAGAACTGACCAAATCAAGTCCTGCTTGTTCCATTCACCGGTGGAACTCCATGCTACCAGATCCGGAAGCGACATGTTTACAACAAACAAAACTGAATTCTGTTTACGACTGCGAGCAATGCACTTTCTACATAAAGTTAAGAGTTTATGAAGGTTTCCTGCATCTGGCCCTGAACGGGAACGGAGCCGACCTGAATTATGAGATGGGTAGCAAATAAATTTGATAATAGCAATAAAGCCAGATTTAACCATTGTCAAGAGGAAAGACAAAACCACTGAACAGTGGACGTGGCAGTACCTGGAGTCAGCAGAAGAGAAAAGATAATTAAATAAAAATACAGAGACTATGGCAAAAGAGAACAAGGATAGAACTTATAGTAATAGGGATCTTGGGTGCAATCCCAAAACAATTTCAGCATCATTTGAACCAGTAGTGGGTTGCTGCCGGTTCGGACCGGTTCTTCCGAACCGGTAGCGGAAATTTACCACCGCTCGCCGAACCGGCAGCGATGATCGGCAATCCATGCTCCTGAACTGGTCCTCCAGTCGCCGCGGCTTGGAAAAAAAACCTCTGCCCATGCGCAAAGGCTTCAGCGCATGCGCAGAGGGTCATTTCTGGGTGTTTTGCGCGACGTGACGGGGGCGCGTGTGCGAGAGCGAAGCGAGCACTTCCCTTACGATCAGAACCGGTAGGGTAGTTAAGTAGAACCCACCCCTGATCTGAACACTATCGGCATCGACAAATTCACCATGAGTCAATTGCAAAAGGCAGCTTTACTCGGAACAGCTTACATCCTGCGAAGAGGATACCTTCTAATACCTTCAAACATCCTCATCTGCCTATCCCAGGTCCTTGGGAAGGTCTGGATATGCCAAATCAACATCTGGCTGACTGCGATTAACCATAATAAGAACAGAATAATGGGTTAGGCAGCCCCCTGTTGCAAACACCAATAGCTGATTGGCTTTTTTTTTTTTAACCTACTGCAAACGCAACTTTATTGCTTTCTCTTTCCGTTCTGACCCACTGCTGTGACCCTATCCGCTTTCTCAGCGGGCGGCGGCAGGGGGGGGGAACGGGACTCAGATCCGAGACTGATGACGAGTCCGCTGGCGGCACAGTTCAATTAGCGAGGCCGCCCCCAAGCTGCCGCCATCGCCTCGGTGACTCATTCAGTTCCAGCAGAAAAAAAGCAGCAAAAAAAATTGGATGACAGCCACGGTTTTCTCTCAGACGGGAAGCTTCGACGCAGCCTTTTACAGCCCCCCCTGTTAGAGATACCCCAAAAGCTCAAACAAACAGGACCCAAGGCCCCTTGCATTTATGGGCACGGCAGCTTGCCCTTGGGTTCAAAATCCAGGCGGTTTATTTCCAACCGTTTCAACTTATGACGGGTCCTCACATTTACGACCACTTCAGCGTTCCCCCCCCCCCACAGTCATGTGCTCAGAATCTGGATGCTTGGAAATCAGTACGTATTTAGAAGTACAGGCCTGCATAAAGGTTGTTATTACTTTTTCAGAACTGTTGCATCTGCGAGCGGGAACTAAATGAGGCGGTCGCTAAATGAGGACTACCTGTAAGAAAAAAAACTTTGCTTTCTACTTCTCCCCGCCCCACCCCCACCCCCCAAAAAAGCAAAAATGATTTATTTGGGGAGGGAAGAATTTTTGCATTCCTCTTCCCAGCAAAAATCCTTACATGGGGAGAGTGAAAAATGGTTGCAGTCGGGAAGCCCCAAGCGTGGGAATTGAACTCAGCCTGATCTGTGCTGCCCTCCCTAATCAATTTGGGGAGAAAAGTGGGGTGGGGAGGGAGATTTGTGAGAGGGATTTAGGGGTCCTTGCGGACCACCACTTAAGTGTGAGCCAGGAATGTGCTGCAGCTGCCAAAAAGCCCAATGCAATCCTTGGCTGCATTCGACAGAGGGATTACATCAAGATCACGAGAAGTCCTTCTGGAGTTGGACGGCATGTAAATGTAAATAAAATAAATAAAATAAATAAATAACACTTTATATGGCCCTAGTGAGGTCACGCTTGGAATACTGCATCGGGTTTTGGTATTTCCCCCTAAAAGAGAAATAAAAATCTTAAGGGAAACAGAAACTTCCAACCCCTCAGGAGATATTTGTGCCCTTTAAGAAAAACTGGACCATCCTATTTACAAAAGACCTTCAGATCCAGGATGATGGGATGAAGATGTGACCGTTCAGGATGTAATAGGATTAACCCACTACCATTTAGCAGCAGAGCTCACTACATGGCACAATCTCCTAAGGGCATTGCATCACCCTCCAAACTTCAACCAAACTGAGCTCAGGCAACCTATAGAGCCAGCTATGACCCCTACGTAACCCCTACCACAGTCAATAGAATGCATGCTCTTGCCCAGGAATAGGTAGCTCAAGTGCAAAGCCCAAGAGAAGGTATTAAAAACCCCTCACTCTCAACTCCATGTGGTCAGCTGCCCAGAATCACACGTGCTTAATGGTTCTGCTTCATCAATAAATGGGCCCTCATTTCAATCAGCCTCCAGCCTCCATTTTGTCTCCAAGGCTTTTCTCCCGATTTGGAACCGAACAAGATGGATATTTCTTCCAACACTGTTTTCCAGGACTTGAGGGATCGTCGCATAGAAGAGGGGGTTGATTTATTCTCCAAATTACCAGAGAGCAGGGGGGAAAAAACAATAATGGGTGGAAGCTTGTTAAAGAGAGGATCAACCTAAAAATAACGAGAAATTTCCTGACAGTGATCGATGGATTACTGGATGAATCAGTAGAACAGCTTGCCTCCTGGGGGGGTTGTGGATGCTCCGTCCCTGGAGATTTTCAAAAATAGACGGGACACCCCATTCGACTGGGATGATATAAGGTTGGACTAGAAGACCTCCAAGGTCCCTTCCAACCTAGAGATGCGTGAGCAACCCGTTTGGTTCTTCCCTCATTCACGTCTCTGTTCTGTTCATCCGTGCTTGAATTTTCTTCCCATTTTTTGGACCGAGAAGCCGCACGTTTTATCTATTCCACGCCACACTCTTCACAAAGCGCTTCCCCTCACACCCTAGAGCAGTTATTGAGCGCATCCTGCCAAGGAAGACAACACGCAAGGACAAGGGGTCGGAAGTGCTACATTTCCACACACCCCAGGGAAAACCTCTTCTTTTCTTAATCAGCCTCAACGATGTTTACAATGCCTTTATCGCAGAGGTTTTAATTGCCGACAGCATCTTCCCTGCCAGCTCAAAGCTGATGTTTCGAATGCAGAATTACACCAAAAGAGATGTGCAGAGAGGTCAAAATCGCACACTACCAGAAAGCCAAGATTCGTAGGCTGGCTTGCCCGATGCAAAGGTCTGTATCAACACACAGGCCCTTATTTTTGTTGTTGTTAGTTGCGAAGTCATGTCTGACCGATCGCAACTCCATAGACAATGTTCCTCCAGGCCTTCCTGTCCTCTACCGTCCTCTGGAGTCCATTTAAGCTCACGCCTCAATGCTTCAGTGACTCCATCCAGCCACCTCATTCTCTGCTGTCCCCTTCTTCTTTTGCCCTCCATCATTCCCAGCATTTGACTCTTCTCCAGTGAGTCCTTCCTTCTCCTTAGGTGGCCAAAGCATTTGAGTTTCATCTTCAGGATCTGGCCTTCTAAAGAGCAGTCAGGGTTGATCTCCTCTAGGACTGACCGGTTGGATCGCCTTGCAGTCCAAGGGACTCGCAGGCATCTTCTCCAGCACCATAGTTCAAAGGCCTCCATTCTTTGGCGCTCAGCCTTCCTTACGGTCCAACTTTCACAGCCATACGTTGCAAGTGGAAAAACCATCCTTTATTTAAGAATATAATTATTTTGTCTGGAACCGCACCATGAAAATCAGGTTACCACACTGTGGTTACGAAAACAAGGATGTGCCAAGACAAGCTAAACTGGGATTTCCCAGCCTTGGCAATTTAAGGACGTGTGGACTTCAACTCCCAGAATTCATGCCAGCTGGGGAATTCTGGGAGTTGAAGTCCCCACCTTTTAAAGATGCCAAAATTGAGAAACAGGGGCCCTAGGCTAACCAGAAAGCAGAAGCGCAGAAATAAATCAAACAAAAAATTGCTTTAAGACAGAGGTCTTCAAACTTGGCAACTTTAAGACTTGTGGACTTCAACTCCCAGAATTCTCCAGCCAGCATAACTGGCTGGAGAATTCTGGGAGTTGACGTCCATAAGTCTTAAAGTTGCCAAGTTTGGGGACCCCTGCTTTAAGATTACAGGAAAAAATTCCAATTTCCAGGCAATGCTCTGCACTTACAAATAAGAATTTAGAAGAGTGGGAAACAGTTAAGAGGGAAAGAATGTATATATATATATATATTCCCAACATATGTTGAAAGACAATTCACTTCAGTTTAAATTTTAAATATAATAAAAAGGAGGAGGAATACCTCCCAGATGTTTTTAGTGGAATGACACTTCAAAGGAAGTTGGCGGGGTACATATATGAAGACACACAAAACCACACACACATTTCTGGGATCACAGCCACAAATTTAATCCACAAACCTGACAAGCCGCAAGGTAAGGATTGGAAAGAGTCTGGAGAGCGGATTAAATCTGGGTTTTAACATCAAGATAGGTTAGGAACCCACGTTGTTCGTTCATAAAAGAAATCCGCAGCTCCCATTTTTGCCTTCTGGCCACTGTTCAAAGCAACTTTCAGCCTGAAACTAATCAAAGGTTCTTTATGCTTTCTGACCGGTTTAAATGCTCACTTGGTCTTTGATCGCCCAAAGGTCATTTGGTCAATTTTGGCCGGAGAACCTGCTGACAAACACCAGGGACATCTAACAAGAGAGGGACCGTCCTAACACAGATTTACTCTTCCAATGTTCAAAAAGAGAGTTCTTTGTTTTGAAATGTTCCCATTTCATGGCCGCAACCACAACCACAACCACAACCGGCTACAAAGTGAAGCCAGTTCAAACCACCTGATTAAATATGTCTAGGACAGAAAGGGGGAATAGGTGAAATTTCATTTCTTTCCCCTCCCAATTTTATCTGGGTTTTTTTTTAATCAGATTCCCCCACCCCCTTATGGATAGTCCTTGATTTACTAACACAATTTGGACCAGAACATTCATAAACTAACAACAATGAGGTTGTTAAATAAGCCATCGCGTAACTGAACCCATTTCACAATCTTTTCTGTTATGGACATTAAGTGAATCCGCCACAAGCTGAAGTCAGATCATAAGCACAGTCGAGGTTTCGCCTAGTCACCGCTTCACTAAACGATCCAAGTTGCTAGTCCCAATTGTGCTTGCTGAACAAGAACTACCTGGAGGCAGAGAAGATTCTCTCTCTCTTTGTGAAGGACTAGAGCAGGGGTCAGCAACCTGCGGCTCTGGAGCCACATGTGGCTCTTTCATCCCTCTGCTGCGGCTCCCTGTCGCCACAATTTTGAGAAAAGCTTCCGGTTTGGATCAATTGATAGGGCTTTCGGTTAGGACTGGTAGAGGAAAAAGGATGCCGTGCTAGGAGGAGACTCTATGGTGGGGGGAACCGGACTTCCGGTCGGCTCCAGAATTGAACGGGCGGCTTCCGGTTAGGATCTTTGTGGCTCTTTGAGTGTTTAAGGTTGCCGACCCCTGGACTAGACTATTCCAAACAATCACAAATATATATTAAAATGACATAATAGCAATAGCACTTAGACGTATATACCGCTTTATAGCCCTCTCTAAGCGGCTTACAGAGTCATCCAAAAAATCTGGGTCCTCATTTTACCCACCTCGGAAGGATGGAAGGTTGAGTCAACCTTGAAGCACCCGTTTTAATTATCTTACCTGTCGGAACGGCCTCTCTCCCTCTCTTTCTCTCTCATGCCCCCTGAAAAAAAAAAACCAGGCAAAACATTAAATTTGGAACAGAAGATAAGCTAATATTACATGAGCGTATTGGCTAGTAAGAAGCAGCTGTTGTGATTAACCTTTATACCACTTCAGCCAAACAAATCTCAACATCTTACAAAAACAATAAACCAGGAAGCATGCAGAATGAAATATGTATATATACATCAAAACAATGTAATAAGGAAGATAAGCAACCATCAAGGGACGCTTTTGCTAATTCAAAAACGGAAATTTGCATTTAACGTGACAACTCTGCGTCCCCAAGTGTATCTTAGCATTCGGCCTTATCCATACAGAGGGTCCATTGGAAGTATAAAATGTGAATTTTTTAAAAAAATGCTACTAGCACGCCAGACTTTGGGGTATGATGTGTGAATAAAAGCATGGTACGGCTCCAAAATTTGAGGAAATATTCAGCTATTTTTCCATCCTTGTGGTATCTGTCTTCCCTTCAGTGGTAGGCACATGGTAGATGCCCCTGGAAGATTGGGGGCGCGTGCCAATGGTCCTTAGACACTCAGATGCTTCTTTGCGTCCCTATTTTCTCTGTGTTTGCAAAAGGGACCACAAAACTACTGGAATGAGGCTGGAAAAATTGGGAACCCTCCCCCTTAGATGCCAGGTGTTTAGCGAATTCATCCAGTTGGCTCAATTCACACCACACCGAACGCTGAGCTGATCATTGGTCAGCTTTGGCCAGTACGCTAAACTCACAATGAAATTGGGACTTTGGGCCTCATGGGTGTTTGGGGAAATCCAAAAGTTCACTTATTATGGGCTACAGGTTGTCCAAAGACAGAGGTCTTCAAACTTGGCAACTTTAAGACTTGTGGACTTCAACTCCCAGAAATCTCCAGCCAGCTATACTGGCTGAAGAATTCTAAGAGTTGAAGTCCACAAGTCTCAAAGTTGCCAAGTTTGAGGACCCCTGTTGTAGATGAGTCCTGTTTTTTCTTCTGGAGTTGCTGGGTCTTTTGGTTTGTTTTTAGGATGTTTTGAAGGACTTTAGTGATAAAGCCAGGATTACCCAGCTTTCTGGGTTTGCTGGTGTTGGAAAAAGCACTTGGTAGCCAATAAAGTTAGAATCCTTCCCATGATTCGGAAGTGCCCTATTTCTGAAAATTACATGCTGATGAAACACAATCAGATCTTTAAATGTCCTCCTCTGCACTCATGCAAGGCCCTAACCCTAACCCTAACCCTAACCCTAACCCTAACCCAAGCATAGCTGGCTGGAGAATTCTGGGAGTTGAAGTCCAGGAGTCTTAAAGTTGCCAAGTTTGAGGACCCCTGTCCTAAGACCTAAGCCAAGCCCTTCGACTTCCTGAGTCAACCAGGGTTGGGTTCAAGGTAGTTTCGTGTGAGTGTGTGTGTGTGTGTGTGTGTGTGTGTGTGTGTGTGTGTGTGTGTGTGTGTGTGTTGGGTTCAAGGTAGTTTTGTGTGTGTGTGTTGGGTTCAAGGTACTTCTCATGTGTGTGTGTGTGTGTGTGTGTGTGTGTGTGTGTGTGTGTGTGTGTGTGTGGTTCAAGGTAGTTTCTCATGTGTGTGTGTGTTGGGTTCAAGGTACTTTCTCGTGTGTGTGTGTGTGTGTGTGTGTGTGTGTGTGTGTGTGTGTTGGGTTCAAGGTACTTTCTCGTGTGTGTGTGTGTGTGTGTGTGTGTGTGTGTGTGTGTGTGTGTGTGTGTTAGGTTCAAGGTAGTTTCTCGTGTGTGTGTGTGTGTGTGTGTGTGTGTGTGTGTGTGTGTGTGTTGGGTTCAAGGTACTTTCTTGTGTGTGTGTGTGTGTGTGTTGGGTTCAAGGTACTTTCTCGTGTGTGTGTGTGTGTGTGTGTGTGTGTGTGTGTGTGTGTGTTGGGTTCAAGGTATTGTGTGAGTGTGTATGTGTGTGTTGGGTTCAAGGTATTTTGTGTGTGTGTGTGTTGGGTTCAAGGTATTTTGTGTGTGTGTGTGTGTGTGTTGGGTTCAAGCTGGTTGCTTGTGTGTGTGTGTGTGTGTGTGTGTGTGTTGGGTTCAAGGTATTTTGTGTGTGTGTGTGTGTGTGTGTGTGTGTGTTGGGTTCAAGGTACTTTCTTGTGTGTGTGTGTGTGTGTTGGGTTCAAGGTACTTTCTCGTGTGTGTGTGTGTGTGTGTGTGTGTGTGTGTGTGTGTGTGTTGGGTTCAAGGTATTGTGTGAGTGTGTATGTGTGTGTTGGGTTCAAGGTATTTTGTGTGTGTGTGTGTTGGGTTCAAGGTATTTTGTGTGTGTGTGTGTGTGTGTGTTGGGTTCAAGCTGGTTGCTTGTGTGTGTGTGTGTGTGTGTGTGTGTGTTGGGTTCAAGGTATTTTGTGTGTGTGTGTGTGTGTGTGTTGGGTTCAAGGTATTTTGTGTATGTGTGTGTGTTGGGTTCAAGCTGGTTGCTTGCGTGTGTGTGTTGGGTTCAAGGTATTGTGTGTGTGTGTGTGTGTGTGTTGGGTTCAAGGTATTGTGTGTGTGTGTATGTGTGTGTTGGGTTCAAGGTATTTTGTGTGTGTGTGTGTGTTGGGTTCAAGGTATTTTGTGTGTGTGTGTGTGTGTGTTGGGTTCAAGCTGGTTGCTTGTGTGTGTGTGTGTGTGTGTTGGGTTCAAGGTATTTTGTGTGTGTGTGTGTGTGTGTGTGTTGGGTTCAAGGTATTTTGTGTATGTGTGTGTGTTGGGTTCAAGCTGGTTGCTTGCGTGTGTGTGTGTGTGTGTGTGTGTGTGTGTGTGTGTGTGTGTTGGGTTCAAGGTATTGTGTGTGTGTGTGTTGGGTTCAAAGTAGTTTCGTGTGTGTGTGTGTGTGTGTGTGTGTGTGTGTGTGTGTGTGTGTGTGTGTATGTGTGTGT